>VWZE01024612.1:952046-1005381 GCA_013396675.1 Eubucco bourcierii
TATTTACAAGGTCCTGCAACAACAGGACAAGGGGCAATGGGTTTAAACTGGTAGAGGGGAGATTTAGACTGGATGTTAGGAGGAAGTTCTTTCCAGTGAGGGTGGTGAGGCACTAGAACAGGTTGCCCAGGGAGGTCGTGGATGCTCCCTCCCTGGAGGTGTTCAAGGCCAGGTAGGATAACCTGTACTAGTGGGAGGTGTCCCTGCCTATGGCAGGGGGGTGGAACTAGATGATCCTTGAGGTCCCTTCCAACTGTACCATTCTATGATTCTATGGTTCTAAGGTGGGACACCTACAGGGTCTACAAAACCAAAATGACCATGTCATAGAAAAAGAGGGATGTATGTCTGCTTATGATAACAGAAGCTGTATTGGTATTTGTCCCTGTCAGTTTTGAATTCCCCAGATGGTGAGTCCAAACACTTGAGGAAAGGTGGTTAATCTTTGGACTTCATTGGCAGTGAAGAACATGTGGAGAGATAGTAATTTTGTTTTAGTAAGTTTCACCACCAGTTGATGATTATCTAGTTAGCAAGGAAGGGCTGTGAAGTCAGTCACATTCTTTGTTTTCAGATGTGATCCTTTTAGATTACAGATGTAGACAGTTCTGGGTGAAATGGGAAATGGTTTATTGCTGGTTGTGTTTTCCATGCTGTCCACAGTCCAGGGATAAATAACTGTGGCTTTGCGGCTGCCGGTTTGTTTCCTGCCACAAACAACAGATTACACTTGCTCGTTTGTGCAAACCAAGCTTCTGGAGTCACATTCCTAAAACATACGCAGTCTTCCTTCAGGCTATTTTGTCCTTATAAATGATACAGCTAAGGTCTTTAAAGCTTTTGCATCCTTCCTCTGTAACTTCTACATACTATGTCTTATTTCCCTTGCTGAGTTTGGCCGTTCCAGTTATTGAATTAAAACTTTGAATATCTGTACCACTGCCTCCTCAAAAAAACCCCAACAACCCAACCAACAAACCCAAGCCAAAAAAACCCAAACCTGTCAGCAAACCCAAACACCCATCTTTGTAAATGTCTCTCAAGATGAGGGCCAATTTAAACTAGCCTGCAGCCCTTCTGCTTCAGCATTAATCATGATCTCAGGAAAGCTATGTGTATTAGCAGGTTTTTTTGCCATTCAACGGCTTATGTTTTGGTGCAGCACAACTCAGTGCTTTAGTAATTTCTTATTCTGAAACTAAACCCCACGCACTAAAAATAATAGTGTGCCCTTTGCAATTTGTTGTTCTTTACTAAAGAGGCTAGAACTTTGTGTACAAATACATATTGTCTGCTCTGTAGCCATTGTAGGTAAGACTTGTGCTGCTCTGGATTCCTTTGTATCATCAATGATGTGGGTAAGTCAGATAGAATTTCATCAAGGCAAAGAGATGGCTTCCAGCTCTCCTCCCAGAATGATCTGTTGGCACTCTTATCAGAAAAGAAAATTACCATCCTGTGTGTCTGATCTCGACTAAGCCAAAAAATGGGGATGAGCACAGTGAGAATTGCACCTAAGCATCCCTCTAGAATGATTTTGGTGGAACTCTTCCAGGGTACACAAAGACTTTGTGTTTATATGGATAAAATGGTTTATAATGTGTTTGAAAATGCATACTAAAGTACTTTGTGCTGTAAATGGGATGCACTCTGCCTAACTTTCAGGCATAGACAGTGTGGGAATCTGTGCCCTGGAACAGGATGTCATCTGATCCAAAGGTCAGCTGAATCACAGTTAGAAAGTCTGCACTTCAACTGCAAAGCCACTTTGATGTCTGCTTAATGGTGACCTCAGCGAAATAGCCTTTTTTATGCCATGAGACAGCTCTTAGGGAATTTGGCCCATGGTCTGGTATAGCATTCCCTTCCAGGAGTGAAAACACAACGCACTGGCCCAAATCCACAGATGTTCCTCTAATGCCTGCGTTTCAGTGCACTCCTCTGTACTTTATTCCTGTTTTATTTCCCTTGCTAGTGGAAAAAAAAAAAAAAAAGCCACATCCTGGATCTTGCAAGTTTTCCAGTCCCTACAGTGATTTCATGATTACTTCTGTTTTGGTTAAACAGAAGCCTCTTAGATGACCTTGTCATGTAGACAACCCTCCCTGCCAGCAAAATATTTGCTTCAAAGGAGGCAGCTTGCTGTCTGGGTCCATTACTTTCAAATAGTGTAGGATTTCATCCAACAGCCTACGATGAGACAATTTATACCAAGATGTGTGGGAAGATGCATCAGAGAAGGCCATACTTTCAGTAGATGTATTAAAAACTGGGCACCTAATCCACACTTGATGGCTAGAGGAAAGTACGAAACGTTTCTAATTCTCATATGTTTTATAAATCAGAGATATAATCCCCAACAGTCTGTACTTTGACATATGTAGAGCTTTGTTTTCCTGCTGTGGACATTATTTCAGTCTTTTCAGAGAGAAACTGAGAGTGTATCTGCCATATGGTGGTTTTATGTGATCTTCCTCAAGGAGAAAAGTGTGAGCTCTGTCCGCATCCCAGACAGACATTGCACATTCGCATTAGCTCAGCATCAAGGTTAAGTTTATTTACTGCTCCTCTCAGTAGGGCTATGGCTACTTCTTACAGAAAATATCTTCTTGCTCACCAAATGTTCCAGGGCTTCACATGACTCAAATGTTGAGTTCAAATGGCTGTGGAAGGAGAGTATCATGGGCAGGAAAGAAAGGGAACAAAAAATTAACTTTGAAAATAAAAACTCTGGGAAATAAATAATTTAAAATAAAACTGTAAAGATCTTGGTGTACTATTACTACTAAGCAGTACATTAACATACCATAACTAGGATGTAGAAAACAACTTTTAAGAGGATGTGGCATTTACTACCCCTACTTTTAAGTGGAGTGTCTAAACTACGAAAGATACTATGAATTGATGCTATTTTTAAAACAGCTTTCTAATAAAGCCTTCATTTGACTCCCAACTTACTGCAGTTTTTCTTAATTGACCTGAAGTAGCAGTCATAACCATGCTATCAATATGCATTAAGGATGCCACTAACGATAGGAACAAGACATCAGTCAAGCAGCTAAAACCTGAGGCCATCTCAAAACATTTTCCATTGATTAAACCAGCCAAGTCAGACCTTGCACAGAATAATGGTTATCTATCCTCTGCTATCAGAAATTCAGATAGTAATCACCAGTTAAGTTACAAGACTGTAGTTCTGGTTTGGATAAAAGGAGGTAAATCCAGAATATGGAACATCTACAAAGTCAAGATAACTTTCAAAGATACTGAAACCTAGTTGAAAGATCAGTCAGAATGTTTGTTGGCAGGTGCTCTGAGAACTTTTGCTGGCATAAATCAGCATAGCTCTGTTGGTTTGTGGGGTGGTTTATACTAACAGAAAGTCTGACCTGTTTGGTTTTTAAAAATCATCCCCTGACTAGCCAGTCTTATCAGGATGCAGAGAAACAGGTCACAGTCTCATGTGTGACAATTTCACTAGTCTGTTTAAAGGTAAACTATATGTACTACCTAATCTCAGTTTCTCTTCTGTGTTGGTAGTTATTGAGAGGATTAGGATTTTCTGCAATGGATGAGAGCAACTGTTGTCTGCTATATACATTGGTCCGTATGGGACAACTGCCCAAATGCTGCCAAAGGGCCTTGTATCATGCTCTGATGGGAGGAAACTACTGTGGATGTGAAAGTCCTGTCACTGCCTCCTGTGAAAGAAAGTCTTTAAAACTATTTCAAAAGCAAAATGCATTTCATGGTCTCCCTGATTCCAGTTTCTTGCTGCTTCATTCCTGGCTCCTTGATATCCTACCATGTTGGGCACTGGAGAGATGGAAAGATGAGGGGAGGGAAGAGGAGAGGGCAAATGGGCCAGCAATGAACCATATTTCCACAGGAATCATCCTTAAGTCTGTTGGACATTTTGTCAAACATTCCCTAGAATATTTCAGTTTCTGTCAGAAAAATGCCAAGTGTAGAAAAACTCGTACTATGTCAGTTATGTTTTCGACTCCATGCCAACTTACATTAAAGTTTTTTTTCTTTTGACACACTTGCTTTTTAGTTGGAATTAATTGAGATAATTACAAAAGTCCCTTTGAACCAGCAAACCCAAAAGGCACATGTGTTTATGTTAATCATAAGAGAAAGACAGGGTAGTAGTGTGGCAAGGCTGCTATTAAATTGGTGCCAGGCAGTGGCTGGGAGCACTCGTTAGTCTTGATGGCCAGGCAGCACGTTGCAATTGAGCAGACTCACAGGAGGCTGAGGTGAAGAGCTGTGGTGCTGAAGTGGTTGTACAAAGAGCAAAGTTACATGAGAGGGACGGTGTGTGAGCAGTGCGGTAACTGTCTCGTATGGATCATTTAAATTGGTTTACTGCTTTGTAAAATGCTATGTACAGTGACTGATGCGAAAACACAAGAGGCAGTTTAGGTATGAGCTATGTCGCTTGGGTTTCTCCACAGAAAATTGGTTTATCTTCCACTGGTCCATAAATTCAATTTGCCTCTTTGACTTCCTGTATTGATACAAATGGAGTAAATCAGAAGATGGCTTAAGCAGACATGTTGAGGTAAGCGTTTTTCATTCCCTTTTCTCAATTAAATGAGCTGCAATTGCATTACGGGCGACTCTGCTCCTACAACTCATAAATATTCTTAATGCATTCTGTCTAGTGAAACCTGTGGTGACGCACACGACTGCCCCCTGACCTGTCCTCTCCATTCTTTGACATATGTTTGGAGAGCTACATTTTGAATTGGAGTTAATGCTAGCCGGGATGCAGGAATATTGAGGGTTCTTTGTATAAGTGCTTTCTTTCATGTGTGGGTACAGACTGTCTAATTGTCAGATGGCCATTAGACATCAGCAAATTGTAGCTGGAAGCAGGATTTTATAGTACAACCTTGCTTTTAAGAGCTGTTCTGGTACTGGTTCAAAATTAACTTTCAGAACATTTTATAGGCCATTTTCTTGCCTTAGAGAAGAGTGCAGCTGGAATGAAGAGATTTAAGGAGTGCAGATGCTTTTGCAAAGACAGAGAGAAAAAGGTAAAAAAAAACCCCTCCTGCTTGATACTGTTTTACATGCACTTGAGATACAGATCAAAGATCTGTGAGGCTTACAGAGAAACAGCAACAAGCAACAGGATTTTTGTGGTGTTGAATTAATATAAACTTACTTATTCTGAAAAATGATGCTTTTTTTACTAGCCTCTGTAGGGTTAAAATATGTTCTGCAGCCTACCCATGAACTAGTTATTCACTGCACCGGCAAACAAAGAGAACATCAGTTCTTTCAGCAGTGTTGTGCTTTTCTTCTTCTCTCTATGTCTCTGGTTTTTTGTTTGTTTTTTTTTCCCTTAAGTACTTTGGCTGGAAGTTTGTGAAATAAGGATATATATATATATATATTTTTTAACCAGAACAATCCTGCTTACTAAAAGAATGTACCAGACATACTCAAGGACTGTCTAATTTAAGTCAAAGTTTTGGAGGTGGTGTGAAAATCAGTTATTGCCTTCTAATTTTAGGTATTCTTACTGATCCTGTCCAAACACCTGTTTTTCTCCTTACATCTGATAAGAATGACAGTAATATAGGTATTTGATTTTTATGGTATAATTCAAGCATTTTATAAAGACTATAAAATCAAAGAATGTTTTGAACTGGGGAGACTTTTAAAGGTCATCTAGTCCAACACTGCTGCAGTGAGCAGGGACATCTTCAACTAAATCAGGTTTCTCAGATCCAACCTGACCCTGCATGTTTCCAGGGATGAGGCATCTATTACCTCTCTGAGCAACCTGTGCCAATGTTTCACCACCCTCAGTGTAAAAAAAATCTTCTTTGTATCTAGTCTAAATCTACTCTAGTTTAAAACCATTACCCTTTGTCCTGTCATATCGGATCCTACTCGGAAGTCTGCCCTTGCCTTTCTTTTTGGTTCCCTTCTTTTCTCCATGCTGCAATCCCAGCCTTTCTTCACAGGAGAGGTGTTCCAACCCTCTGATAATTTTTGTGACCTTATTGAACCACTGATTTGGAAAGGATGTGTAGAGGTAGTATTTTTGTGCTACCTTAGCAACTCATCATAATATTTGCACCGGAATGATCAACTTCTTTCCCCCTTCTTTTTCAGTGAGACATCATTGAAATCTAAGGTACTTTTAGAACATTAGATATGGTTTAGAGCAGAAAACAACTTTCCTACCAGTGCTGTGAAGATCCACAGAACATTTCTCTTTAATTTACTGTGCCCTACAAGATGACTGTAGTCCAGACACTCTGAGAATACTCGGCAAGGCCACTGGGACTTGTTCACTCTGTAAACCAGAGCCAGGCCTCTCATACTCCATGTTAATGCTGTAATTACTAGGTTACAAGCCAAGGCATTTACCTTGAAGGCTCATATCTTCTTGGCTACTGAGCAGCAAAAGCTTCATGGATGTTTCTCTCACTTAGAGCATTGTAAAGACATATGATGAGTACCTGCTCCTCAGAAACATGAATTTTTGACACAGTTCAGGACCTAAAGCTTCCACTTCCTGAAAGCATCTCAGGATACTTTCCACTAGAAGAGGGCACCTTACATGATACTGCAAGTAGACCAATGTCTGAATTTTAGAAAGTAGGTGTAAAATTTTAATCAACTATAGTTCCTTAGCTTTTTGTGTAGTGCCTGAAATATTTTTGGATTTGCCTTTGGATTTGCCTTTGGAACTTTGTCTAGTTCTTCCTATTTGTTATATGAGAATGCAAAGATGTCTGGCCTTATTGTTTTGAGTTTCTTCACATAAGTTAGAAGTGCTCAAAATTATACTGTGCATCTAACCTCCAAACTATAACACAGTTGTTAAAAAAAAAAAAAATCTAACTTTTAAAGCAAACATCAGTGATACCAAGTTCACGGAAAGTCCCATGGTGATTTGTGTGTTCTAAGCCCTCACTTCAAGAAATTCTTGTTCAGATTAGCATCACACTGAGCATATTCAAAGAAGCTGAAGAGTGTGGAAAATGAAATACTGACATCGGAGAGAGCAAAATCAAACCTGAGGACACACTGCAAATCCAGTTCTCAAAGAGACCTTAAAGTTCTAATTGCATGGTGCTACTGGGACAAGAACTTTGCTGCCTCTCAGACTTCTGTAACATCAGTTCCTCATGAGGGGACCTTGTTTGTGCTGGAAAACTCCAGTGGGTGTTAGGAGCAGAAAGCTGCTGATATGGTGATGGAAAGGAAACACACTCCACTAAAAATTGTTTGCAATAGTCCTGGAAAGTATTCCTGTCACTTAGCAGTATTTTACTAAGGACTTGTGCATTAATACAGAGAAGTTGGGTGGCTTGGAGACATTGATCCTATCTGAAAATCACTAGAGTGTATATTTACCAATCTATGCTTTTTGCAGTAGTGTGAGAGGTTGATCGTCTCTCCCTTGATGGAATCAACAAAGATGAAGATTGCCTTTGTTAAAGATGGGTCTGGATTCCTGGCAAAGCTAAGGGATGCAAACAGCACCTTTGTGGTGCTAGATTGAGTGTCTTGATGAAATTTCAGGATTCCAGCCTGGCTTGAATGCCCAGGGTGGGATAATTCACACCAACTGCCCTGAAGAGAAAAGGCTTCTGTGTATTTGGGGTATGGACAGGTAAGCAGTGCAGGGAGGGGGCGGAGGCCCTGCCCAGTGCCACTGCCAGGCCCCTGCAGATACATGATAATGCACAGGAAGATTTCCTGGGGAGCTGCACCTGGATAACGGCCTAAAAAGTTGTATAAAAAGACATAAGTGATGCCTGCAAAAGGGTGCACCTCCATGAGCACCTCCATCGGACCACCAGCACAGAAGGACATCCCTGGGCTAGGCACACCTCTCTCTCTCTCTCTCTCTCTCTCTCCCTCTCCATCTGCAGTTGATGGTAATATAATCCTTGTTCTTTACCTTCCCTGCTTGTCTCTTTTTCTCTGTTGTTTCCTCTCCCACTCTCCCCTCTTCCCTCTCTCCCTCGGTTTTGTTCAACACTATCCTTTAATAAATAGTTTTGTGGTGCTATCTGGTCTCATCTGCACCTGAATTTCACAACACGGAAACCTAAAAGAACAAGTCTTGCTCCTCCAGACAGAGGTACTGTTAACCTCTGTTCTCCGGACCTTGACAAATAGGTAGCACAGATGTTCTATAATTGCAAACAGAAGATGTGGAGTACTGTGGGAAGACACAGTAGAAAGGAATTGTCTTTGGATTTCACTAAGAAGATGTGACCTAATCTGTGAAGATAGATCCTGCCACCATAAATATTCTAGAAATTATCTGTTGAAGGGATTAATATAAGAGGTAATGGCCTCAAGCTGTGCCAGTAGAAGTTTAGATTGGGTATCAGAAAAAAATTCTTTGCTGAAAGAGTGGTCAGGCATTGGAACAGGTTGTCCAGGGAAGTGATGAAGTCACAATCCCTGGAGGTGGCAAAAAATGAGTAGATGTGGAGCTTGGGACATGGTCTAGTGGTCATGAAGGTGTTGGGTAGAAGGTTGGACTTGATGATCTTAGAAGCCTTTTTCAATCTTAATGATTCTATGAACATATCACTACATTATTTGAAAGCTTGCTTAAAATGATCCTTGGAATATTTATTCTTTATATATATTTATTCTAATAATTCTCAGAATACTTTCTGTGGAGCATTGTTTCAGAAACATTAAAAACCAGCGTGGGTGCTATTTAGTACTTTCAGTGTAGGTCGTGACTGTAGTTAATAAACACTACTGTCTTGTTTTCTAGGTAAAATGATGTATGAATGCACTACATCCATTTAAGCTGGTTATATTCAAAGAAGACTGATCTATATGATGTCTGGTGGATAAGTAAGAATGAACAGAAAATTCCCAGAAAGCAATACCTGAATTGTACTTGAAATTGTAGTTAGTCTCAGATTATCCATATTTCCACTTAATACCAACCCTACAGGTTAGTGCAATTTACTCCTAATGGATCTGTTTGGGAGTAGAGAGGTCTTAACATTCCTCACTTTTATCAGAAAGGTGGCAAGGATCTAGTTCCTTTCAAAATTAATATTTCTAGTGTTTGCCTAAAGGCTCTGCTATTCTTCTGTCTCTGTGTTGAAAATAATAATGCATGTAAGCTGATGGTATGAGCTGCTTAAGACCACAGCATGAGTTATACTGCCGTGAGAAGCATGCAGCATGTGGTCTCCTTAGACTCTGCCACCATAGGGTGCTCAGAAAAGCTTACTGGCTTAAAGCAGCCAAGGTAAGCAACTCCCTTTCCTCAGTGGAGTGGTGCTGCACAATCTTTTCATGAGGGACAGGAGTGGCATAGGCAGCCTTTGCACTGGAAAACCATGTCCTTCTGAGATTTCAGCAGACTGCAGGTGCTCTTCACTATATAAAGTTCATGGTTGCATGGAGAAACAGTGACATTTCAGGTGCTCTTCAGAGTGTTTCTGAAAACCATCAGGATTGAGTGCTATATAACTTTAATATGAACACTGTTCCTCACTGTCACCAGCAGCTGTCATGCACTGATGACAGGAAGCTCAGTCCTTTACATCCTTAACTAGCCAAGAGAAGACAGCTGATTTTTATTTCCCCCTCAAATTAAAACTATGTGGTAGCTTCATTTGGCCCAGTTCTGGAGTTTTCGTCCCACAGTATGAACTGTGAGTCGGAATACTTAGTATTGTCCAGGCCTGTGGCTTGTGTGAGCTGAGCATCAGAGTAACTCCCAATTTTACAGTTTTCTTTTCCTTGTGAGGTGCACAAGCTTTTATCCACATCCATCTGACAACTGGCAACAGAACAGGACAGCTCTTGGCAGCCCTGTCCACAGCCAACACTCTGCAGCCAGCTCTCCACTGGACAACTCTGTGTGGCCAACTCTACACAGGGACAACTCTAAGGATGTCTCCCACGTGAGGCAGAGGGAATACAGCCCATGGGCTTGTTCCTGTCATCATGCCTGCAGTGTACACTACATTAGGGGAGAAGAAAGAGGTGCACAAGCAAGGGGTAAGTAGTAGGGGATGTAGTGGAATCATAGAATCACAGAATTAACCAGGTTAGAAAACACCTCTAGGATCATTGACTCCAATCTATCACCTAACCCTTCTAATTAACTAAAACATGGCACTAAGTGCCTCATCCAGCCTCCTATTAAAGACCTCCAGGGATGGTGACTCCACCACCTCTCCAGGCAGCCCATTCCAATGCCATTCACTCTTTCTGTGAAGAACTTCTTCCTAATGTCCAGCTTAAACCTACCCTGATGCAGTTTGAGACTGTGTCCTCTTGTTCTGTCACTGGGAGAACAGACCAACCCCTGGCTGCCTACAACCTCTTTTCAGGTCGTTGTAGACAGCAATAGGGTCTCCCCTGAGCCTCCTCTTCTCCAGGCTGAGAAGCAGTGGGGAGAGCAAGGTATGGTTATGAAGGGAGGCTGACAACTGAGTGCTGCCTGGTGTTTTTTTTCTTTTCAGACAGGGGAGATGTTGTTCTTTAAATGTTGCGACTTGGGGTCATAGTGTCCCATCACTCAAACATCCCCCTCAGTCCCAGGGAAATGGGAGCTTGGTGAGCCAGCATTCCCACTGCTGTGCTGCTACTTCTCCATCTGCACAATATACACAGTAGTACCAACACTGCAGTGGCCACAGGTGCTTGGAAAGCAGTGGTAGGCAGCAGAGCAGCTGCCTGCTCCCTCGCTTCTTGAGCACAACTCTCCCCCACTCACCTTGCATCCCCGCTGTGCATTAGCTGACAACACTTATGTCAGCCAAAATGTTATTTTTTGTATTTCACATTTGATTTAGTTCCCTTTATCTCATCATTACTTCATCTCATTGTTAATTTAAAAATTACTTCATTAATGAATCACCAAGACCCATTGCAGAGCAAGGTAGACATCTCAGATGACTGAGCACAACAAAGGCGTGAGACACATCGGCTGACACATTACAAATTGTGTGACTCATTATTTCTTACACTTTATCTCCCTTTTAAATATACAGTTTCCTTGCAAAAATCACACTGTTTGGCTGCTACTTGTGAGATGACAGCAACAGTTCAGAGAGGAAGGGAGAAGTCCACTTGTGCTGGATACCTTTATGTGTTCAATAGACTCAGGGAAGGTGATCAGTGAAGGCTAAATTTTGGCCTTCTGAACAAACTGTCCCAGGTAAGGCCTGATTTCACAGCAGGAACAAAATGATGAAGAAATCAACATTCTCAATTTCCTTTGGCACTGAATGCTGAAGTGGAAAGGTTTGCAATGAGGCTAAACTGGAGAGCAGATGACCATATTTTGAAGATTGTGTCTGATTACAGAAACTGAAGTCCCGAATATTGTCGGGCACTTGTGTACCACAGCTCGCAATTATCAATTAATTTAATAAAAATTTTTGTTACTATTTTTAACATTTTAAAATGTCACTGCATATACATAAGCAGAAATGCCTCTACGATAGTTCAGCTCGCTGCATTGGGTTTGCCATGATGAGTTGTCCTAGACCTAAAGAACCAAAACCCCAAAAAACCAACCCAAGCAGCTGAGGGTGACAAAACAGCAGGCTCTCCCAAAAAGGCACTGCTGAGGTGTTTGGCTTTCCAGTCACTGCCACAGCTGCACTCCTAGTTTCTTCCCTCACTGTTCCCCCTCACCTCCCATCCTGCTAATCCCCCTGCCTGTGTACCTCCTCCTCCCCTTCTCCCAGTGTAAAGTAATGCAATGAATAGTGTAGGCGTGATGTGAACGAGCTCATAAGCTCTAGAAGACAAAAAACAGTAACACTCTCAGGGTATATTTTCATGCCTTTATTAGCTTCCAATAGTCAGCAGTTACAGGAAGAGAGAGGACCTAGGAAACATGAGCTTCTTATGAGGCTTTCTATCTCTCCTATTCCTATCCTCAGGGGGCTAAATAAATTCATCCATGTTTGTCAATGGACATGTAGCAAAATGTCATTACTTGTACCTCAGAGTCAGATAGCTATGAACAGGTCTTGTCTTCCAGCAGAGTCAGGACATGCCTTGGAACCTGACCAGCACCTAATTCAAGCTTCATTGATGTTCTGTTCTTAGAAGTGCCACTTCTCCTGTACCACTCTTTCTTTGTCTTTCTGGACAGTCATAGAACCATGGGCCAGGAGGTGTGATAAGTGAACTATTTTTAGTGTTTCAGTAAGAAGAAACTTTTATAGGAAGAATCCCAAAGTGTCTCCTTGGTTCTTGCTTAAATTGCATCAGCATGATCAGCAAGGCACTTGGGTTGCACCTTTCAAATTCTGGGCATTTATCATTGCCCAATAGGTTTACAATATTTAATTGTTTGTGGCGTTAAACCCTGCTCTTATTTCTTCCATTATGCCAGTGACTCTTAGCATAGATTATGTAGTCCATTGCATTAAAAACATGGGTAAATCCAATCCATTGGTGGCCAGTAACTAGATTCTGCAGACAGAACATCCATCATGCACTTAAACAGAAGTTTAGTACTGTATTGTTGTAGAAAACATTATTTCCCTGAGAATCTACAAAAGTCAGCTGATCACTGCAACTTCGACTTCATCAGATACATGGGGATCAGTTAATTTCTTCTACATCATAGGATATTTGGACAATGCTGCAAATATGATGATGGCCTTTACTAAGGACCACACCAGCACTGAACCAAAGAGAACAAAAATTTACTTTAGCCTTAAGGTGACATGTAGCAGATGCCTTGATTTACATCCCACTCTCTTGCTGGCTCATATACGAGATTAATTATTCATGCTGGGTATACCCAATGGCTTTACCCGTAATATTTCAGGATATTCAACTGCAAAAGGCATCAGTAAACGTACTCAATAAATCAGGTTCATTAAGGAATCATGCATGTCAGGCATTCTGTGGATTTTCTAATTAGCAGTGCTGCACATGCCAGATAGGAACCTCCAGAACCTATTACAAGCAGCCTGGTGTTCAGGAAGATTAATCACCAGGCTGCAAAGCTCTGATGCTGAATGGGAATGTTCAGTGGAGAAATTAAATCCCTCCAGGCAAACTGTTACTTGCATACCCTGGTCCCACAGACGTCACTCACCTATTTGTTTATTTAAGACAATAAATTAACACTCTTGCCTCATCTTAACTTGCTTACCAAGAGATGAAAGAGACCCATTCAGCTATACACACAGGCAGGCCAGGGGAGTGTGGGCTTAGATCCTAAAAAAAATATTCATAAGAGAGAGCATTTATTTGCTTTTTCTTTTCCACATTGAAGAGAATAAAAACTGCAGGTGACAAAAAGCACCTACTAGCTTTGTAAATGTTGTAAAATTCCTATACTTTCCATAGAAAATTTTTTTCTCTTGTTTCTCTGTTGCTTTGCATGGATGCATGGAGGAAAAAGATACACAGTAGACAGTACATTTACCTAAAATAGCATGAATGCAGCTTTGCAGAAAAGGTCCTGAGAGTCCTGACATGTAATGCAGTTGATCACGAATCAGTAATATGCCCTTGTGCAAAGAAAACCGATGACATTTTGGGTTGAGTTAGAAAGAGTATGGCCAGCATGTTGAGGGAGGTGATCCTTCCGTACTACTCAGCACTGGTGAGGCCATACCCAGGGTGCTGGATCCAGTATGAGAGGACTTTCCTGGGACCAAGCTGAGGAAAGCGTTACAAAGATGATTTAAGGGTCTGGAGCACCATTTCTATGAGGTGAATTGGAGAGAGCTGGAACTGGTTAGCCTGGAGAAGACAAGGCTCAGGGGATCTTACCCACTTACACAAATTCCTGATATGGTGGTGGAAGGAGTGGAACAAAGAATGTTTTCTTTAACAGAGAGGGAGGTCAAACATTGACACAAGTTGCCCGTAGAGGTTGTGGATTCTCTATCCTCAGAGACAGCTGAAGCTCCAGTGGACACATTCCTGAGCCGCTTGCTTCAGCTGACCTTGTTTCAGTTAGATATATAGATAGACTATAGATAGAATACAGTTAGACTATAGATAATCTCCAGAGATGCATTTCAGCTTCAACAGCTCTGTGATCCTGAGCTTTACACAATGCATCAGCTGGCTCCTCCTGGCTGGCATGATAGTCTTTTAATGCACACCTTCTCACACATTGCTGTTACATGCTCTTTGGGAGGTAGAATAAAAGGGAAAGGACCACATTAGAGGAAGCAGGATTTTCTGATCTTCTGATAAAAGCTGCAGACTGATAGGTATGGGAAAGCCTTTCTCCTGTTGTCACTGTCAGCTTGTGTTATGGAGAAGGAAATAGGTACATTTTATAACGTTGTTGAGCAACCATGTAACTGGACTTTTGCCCTTTCAGGAAAGAAATACGATGGTGACTAATGGCTTAGGTCAGATTATATGGTAACTTTAAAGACACAATAGTATTAGTAGGAGCCATTTTTCTCCCTTACTAATGTTTAAGACAAATGCTTCTGTGCCTAGCTGTAGATAATTGATGGTTAATGCACTAAATTAACATTGGTAATTTAAGATGCGTTGTAGCAACATCACCCAAGCAGAAGGTATGCTTGTAAAACAATAAAAATATCACAGAGTTCATGCATCCTCTATATTTTAAGGCTTTACATAGGATTGTATGTCCTGTAATCTCTGTAGGATTTCCTTTAACAGTCTCATATCCTTATGTCTCTATATAAGCAAGAGTAGTTGTGGAAAAAAAGTAGGGCATCTGGTCTCTGTCTGGCATAATGCAATTTTCTTTTTCTTCTGAGGTCAACCAAGTTCACTGCAGAAACCAGCCCAGCTATTAACCATTGGAAAGATTATTCTGTGTCTCCCATTCTTCCAGGAAAGCTTGGAACCAGACGTTGGTTTCTGGAAATGTAATGGGTTAAAATTTAGTAAGACCCTTTCCTTCCTCTCAATTTTTATAAAATAGTAGAATTTATAAGAAAAAACCCAAACATCTACATTCTCGGAGAGGGTAGAAGCAGTCATATTTATCCTGTCTGTTCTCTCTGACATGTGCAGCTTCCAATAAATTTCATGTGCTGTCAGTGTCAAGGATAACCCGTCCCTGAAAGAACAGGTGCTGTAGAGCTGAAGAATTTCTCCTCCAAGAAACACAAAACCCCACAGAATCACAGAAAATATCTGATTAGAAGAGACTTTAAAGATCATCCAGTCCAACTTTTGACCCAGCACTGAAGGGTCAGTACTAAACCATGTCCCTGAGCACCAGGTCCACATGCTGCTTAAACACCTCCAGGTATGATGGCTCCACCACTGCCCTGGGCAGACCATTCCAGTGTTTGATAATCTTCTCTGTGAAGAAGTATTTTCTAACATCCAACCTGAACCTCCCCTGGTGCAGCTTGTAACCATTTCCTCTAGTCCTGTTGCTTGCCATTAAGGAGTAAGTGTCTGGCCCTCTCCTTGCTCCAATGTCCCTTCAGGTAGTTGTAGAGAGCAATAAGGTCTCCCCTCAGCCTCCTCTTCTCCAGATGAACAAATCCAGCTCCCTCAGATGCTCCTCGTAGGCCGTTTGCTCCACACCCTTCATCAGCCTTGTTACCTTTCTCTGAACATGCTCCAGAACTTCAATGTCCTTCCTGTAGTGAGTGGCCCAGAACTGAATACAATATTTGAGGTGTGGACTCACCAGTGGTCACAGGTGGTACAGGCAGATGATCACCTCCCTGTTCCTGCAGGCCACAGCATTTCTCATACAAGATGGGATGCCATTGACTTTCTTGGGCACCTGGGCATACTGCTGACTCATATTTAATTGACCAGAACCCTCAGGTCCCTCTTAGAGTTGCAAGCGTCCCAACCACACATTCCCAAGTCTGTAGCTTGCCATAGGTTTGATGTGACCCAGGTGGAGGACCTGATACTTGACCTTGTTAAGTGTCATACAATTAGCCTTGGCCCATTGATCTAACCTGTTCAGGTCCAACTGCAAAGTCTCCTTACCCTCTAGCAGATCGACACAGCCAACTTGGTGTCATCTGCAAACTTGCTGAGGGTGCACTCAATCCCCTCATCCAGATCATTAATAAAGATATTAAAGGGGACAGGTTCCAGCCCTGAACCCTGGGGGATGGCACCGGTAACTGGGCAACATGCTGCATCTGCATTCGAGATAATGTGAAGCTGTGTTTCAAGTGGGCAAATTCTCCTGAGAAAAGTATTAGGTAGGAAAGGAAAAATGCCTTTAGTATTGTTTTTGAAGTACAAAATCTATTGCAATACATAGAAAGGTAAGTTTAGAAACTTGGGCAAACTCAGCATTGGAAGTAACTTCAAACAGATGTTAAAGAGAGAACTAACTATCATGAATACTCCCAATTTCCCTTTAAATCTTTCAATACATTTTTAATACTGAATAGCATTACCTGGAAGATGGAGATATATACTGCCTCTACCACAAAAATGAATGTAAAAAATCAGTATTTTCATGCTCATCTCAAAGGATTCCTTTTCACAGGCCTGGGACTAGGTTCAGTCAGATGAGGTGGGAGTAAGCAAGGAAAGACAGTACATTTGACCAGAAACTTCCCCAGCTCACCCTAAAAGGTGGGAAGAAAGAACTGTCAGGACTTAGCTAAAAAGTGGGAAGAACTGGCAAGGCTCAACTTCCTAATTTCTGTCTGCCCCAAATTAAGATTTTAACTCCTATTCCTACCTATAAGCATTCCCTACCTTGCAATCACTTCCTTGTAGTCCTGTTGGTACGTGTCAGACCTCTACGCCTGTGCTTATATCACAAATAATTCGAATTGGTGACTGATTTTTTATTCATTCCTCTGAAGGCCATTGACTAGTGTTTATTAAATTGTGTGAGGTGTTGTCAGACAGTGTGCAATGTGACTGAAGCAATAATAGTAAAAAGCTCCCCATGTTTCCATATACAGAAACATACACACAGGTAAGCTACGAAATGTAGGCCATGTATGAACTTAAAAATAAAGTGTAATTTCCCTTTGGTTGTAAATCAAAAGACTACAGAGACAGCACAGTGTAAGGCTAGCCTATGCAATTTTCAAGTGTAAGGCTAGCCTATGCAATTTTCATAAAGATCAGTTGTCCTGCTAATTAAAAGAGATTGAGAAGCACTGGGCTAGGTGATACTTCGGCAATCAGAATCAGTAAATCAGTTCTCTCAGTGTAATTTACATTCTCAGTTAATCTGATTGCTTATGAACTGCCTGCAGAATGTTCTTATGACATGCCTTTTGCACGGGCTTTTGCTGTAAGGAGATGCCCAGTCATTAAAGCTGTCTGTGGGATCTGGAGCAGTGGGGACATGGCCAGGCAGCAGAATGAGAAGGCAGGAGCTTGGAGACAAGTGAGGATTCCAGCTCCAGAGGAAGACTTGCTATATTTTGATTATTGTGCAAAACAGTGACCTCTTGTACTAGTTTGCTGCATTACATCTTATTAGCAGTCCTTGAATGGCCAGTTGTCCTCTGACCACAGTTTACTCACTGCTACTCATCAATTCCAGTTGGAGGGTTGAGAAAATTTTAGGTTAAATGGATGTTTTGGATGTTTCCACTCACCCAAGGGCTAAAGAAGATGTGATAAACTTCCTTAGATATTTTCTCTCTGATTTGCAAATTTGCAAACTTACAAATTAGGTACAGGGACAGTATTTATGGACTTGCAACTACCTGATGGTAGTCATGAAAGTGGTCGATTGAGGTGCTCAGTGTGTTCAGACAGGGTGGCAAAGTTCCCTGCCTTTTATATGTCTCTAAACAAAATAGACAATAATTTCGCCTAGATTAACCTCAGAAGTTTTTGATTCTTAGCAAAAAGAAAGAAGTTGTTAATAAAAGAGTTTTGTACAGGAAGCTTAGCAATCAAAAAATATCATTCAAGGTACAAAACACTTGTTTGCATCATCAGTCACGTAATTCCCTCACAAAAGGCTGAACTGGAGTGTATATAAATAATGGGTTGCTGCGGATGCTTTGATGAACAATCAATAGCAATTTTTACAGGAAACAAAATCTTCACACACACACACACACACACACACACACACACACACAAAAAGAAATTGCCACATTCGATTCTTCTGTTGTTATTATCGTTATCATCATAAGCCTTGGTTCAGCTGAAGAAGTGTAAGAAAAATGAAGAATAAACAGAAAACAAGAAAACAAAGAATGCTCCAGAAACCATCCCTAAAGAACAAGAAAGGAAAAATGGAGAGAAATGGGCAGTTCTGTTATTATTTATGATGACTGAATTGGTTGTGGGAATTAACGAGGCAGGAATTATAAAATCTGTAGTTAATTCTGGAAAGCCCTGCCCACAGCTATATAAAAATTAATTAGATTGGGTTCAAAAATTCGGTTGGGAAAATCTTCACAAGGACGCTTATAGGGAATTTAATAATTCAGGAGAATCATAAAATTGGAAAAGGTTTGCTACAATAATAGCTTTGCTGCACTTCCAAATAAAGGCAGTCTGGAGCCCTAGGGAACGTCTGTGCTACTCATGGAGGCGCAGTAGGAATTCGGAGACTGTCCGTTGGCTCCTTTTCCGCAGTCTTTTGCGGCAGTGCCTTGAGCTGCAGATTGTAATGCAGCGGCAAATCAACGCTGCTCAGGATCCAATGCAAGTAAACCCACCAGAGTCCAAACTGACCGCAGACACGGCTTCCACAGGCGGAGATTGTGGGGCAGATCATGGGCAAATCTCAGGTTGCTTGGCAGCGTACCCACAAATGGCATCGCTTTACAGCAGAAGCAGGTCCCTGCAGCAGGCAGGCAGGATGTGGCAGTCCAAAAGCAGGGACTGTGTGCTTTCTCCACACCATTCTTCCAGAAGCCACTCAAGGTCTGACTCAAGGACCAACTATAGGTCTGAGTCAAGGTCCGTCTCAAGGTCTGAGTCAAAGTCCTGACTCAAAGTCCCCTGCTGGAAGTTCTCCCACTGGAAGTTCGACTAGACAGTGTGTCCAACTGCCATATATATATAAATGCTGGGCCTGTTTGCTCTCCCCTGTTCAAGCCCGTGGGGGTGGTGCAAGGTACTTGGGCATACTTCTTTTGCATTCCAAACCCCTGGAGACAGAGGTGGCAGGGGAAGCAGAACATTTTTTTGCCCCATTCAAACCTCCAGTGGGGCAGGGACTTGGGTGTACCCTGTCACAATGACATGTTCAGACAAATTCCATTTTAAATATGAACAAGAACTGGATAAGACCTAGGCTTTGAAGTACTCAGAGATACAAAATAGCAGAAGGAAAATTAGGGGAAGTCTGTCTCAAAGTCAGGCATATATACAATTTCTGTGTATGTAGTCCAGAGATGTCTATGAAAACTAGCTCAAATTCACATTAATCCAAATCAGAGAAAAAACTGTTTGTATACATATAACCTGTGCATCCATATATATGTATATATGTATATTTGTACGTGTATTAATGTAAACACAAAGATTTACTCAATCTCAACAACTTTCCCCAAATTAGGTATGAAATATGAGGGAAAATACACAGCTCCACACACAAATCAGCCAAAGGTGTGCTCGCTAAGATATATCTGAAAACAGGCAATAATAGATTCAAAAAATGTAGAGACTAAAGACTGTGAGAAGCACCTTGCTGCTACTGCAGATGTGACTGTATCGTGAGAGTGATCAGCTGTAAATAAGTGTGGTGTGCAAAATGTGCTCCCTGGTACTACAGAACTGAGAACAGTATTGACAGGGCAGTAGTATTGGGATAGAAGAAGTATTTATTATAAATGGCTCTGATAAGACTTGAACACTTAGCTGCCATCTCTCTGTGTTGTCATCAGTTAAACAATAAAATATCACCTCGTTTGTTTTGCTTGGTTGTTTAGATTATCCTTAGCTTTTTGTTATTGTGGAATTGTACAAATGGGGCTCTTATTAACTGTGCTGCCACCCAGTGCTCTGTGCTTGGTGCCAGCAACTCTGCCCTCCCTGGTGCTGTACCTTGCACAACAATGTGCTGTCCCAGGCAGCTGAATCTCCAGCCCACATAGTGGTCTCTAACTAATTCTGAATTTCATCTACTGTACAATTCCTCAATGTGTCACTTCTGAATTTCAGCAAACCTAAACTTTAAAAGCGAGAGGCTAAAATGTCAAGAGTAGAAAACATCCAGCTAAAGGAAAAAAATATTTCTACTTTTTACCATTCAGACCTCACCCTGTCTACTCTTACAGATATACTGTATCATCTCACAAGACAGTGCCTTCATCATCTGAGAGTGACAGATTTTGTTGCCTATGTTCACTGGAGTCACACCACAATACAAGACTCCAAAATGTGCATGTATTACACCAGAGAGGGACAACAGCTATAATCACAGACAGAAAGCCAGAATTTAAGTACAGAACAAGGTCTTGTAGAAACACAGGCCTTCTGTTCAAGACCATTAACTCTAATGAAAATCACATTTTTCATTAGGCTTTAATAGCCTGCTGCAAAGTAGGGCAACTGCTGTGCAATGTTTGTAGAAAGAAATTGCTAATCAGTCAATAAGGACCTTTCCTGTGCACTCTGTTACAGTCAGCTTTCAAGCGCTTTCAGCTATGTTGGATTATTTTAACTCATTGTATTGTTACTTAGTGAAAAAAAGAAAATATGTTTTGTTTATAGGGTATTCAACAGGGCAATGCAGAGTGGATTTTGCATCTTGAGTCCGTTTTATTAACATTTACATAGGAGATTTATATTTGCTTGGATTTGTCTCATGACTCCTTTTCTCTTCTTTTTTTTTTTTTTTCCTTTTCTTCCCCTAGGGTTTGGAAAGTTTTTATTTTATACTGAAAGCTGGTAATTAATTGAATCAATCATTCTTTCAGAAATAGATTTTGTAATTCCATTACAAGTGGCCCACGCACTCCAAATCTGATCAATATTGAGTGTATTATTTACACAGAAGACTGCAGGACTAGAATCATGCATAAATATGTGCATGGATATATACAAAATGATATATGAAACCTCGCAATTAATTAGTTGTTTGGGTTTTTTTGGTTTTTTTTCTGTTTTTTTGTTTTTTTTTTTTACTGGCAGGAAATAATCTTTAATGTTTAATCATAGAATGGTAAGGTTGGAAGGGACCTCAAAGATCATCTAGTTCCAACCCTCTGCCATAGGCAGGGACACCTCCCACTAGTACAGGTCACTCAAGACCTTGTCCAACCTGGTCTTGAACACCTTCAAGGAGAGAGCATCCACAACCTCCCTGGGCAATCTGTTCCAGTGCCTCACCACCCTCACTGGAAAGAACTTCCTCCTAATATCCAGTTTAAATCTCCCCTCTGTCAGTTTAAGCCCATTGCCCCTTGTCCTGTCATTGCAAGACCTTGTAAATAATCCCTCCCCAGCCTTTCTGTAGGCCCCCTTCAGATACTTTACTTTCTACATCTGATCAAATTCATTCCTGTTAGTGGTACTAAACACAAAACATAGCAGAACTGTACTTTACCAATCTAGAATTTGCAGCAAGAAATTAAAACAGGTGTAGCAGTTCTTGCTGGGTATGAAATGGTGAAGCTCCACTGTTTTATGACAAAAGAAAATATAATATGAAACTGTGTTTATGAATGGAATATGAAAAAAATCATATCTATAGATAGTCATAATATTAACACCAGCAGTGCCATTTTGCATCAAAATGCAGTAAACAATATTTTAAAGGAGAATTTTCTAGTTGAGTCCAAGAAATACTGAGCCTGAGAGAAAGACAGAAAGTTAAATATTGGTAGGTTGGAAAATAATCCTGGGACCTAGAGAAACATGGCAAATTGTCTAAGTATTTGAATGCTATCAGGATGAAGGATTAGTTGTGGGGTTTTTTATGTTTGGCATAGCTTACATGACTGTCAGATTGCTGGTAGGAAATGGTGGAAATCATTAAATATGAAAAATACCTCTGTGAGATGAATGCAAGAAATCTTAGATGTCTTTATTTTCAAGCAACACTCCCAGCTGTATCTCTCGGATACGCAGAATACTAAGGAAGAAGAACAGCCTCATGAACATGTGGGAGACACATAGGTATTAATGAAATAATTTTACCATTATGTATGCATAGCAACCTGAATTTTGCCATAATAAGTTTGAAGAATACTTCATTCTCCATGTTGCAATGGTGCCATATATTGATGTCGTGTGGTGGATTAGATTGTTACATAGCTGTATCGTGCATACTTCTCTGTATAGAAGATACAAACCTTTGCATGAAACAAATGGAAATGAGATTGTAAAAGGTAAAGGTAGAATGCTTTTATTTGTTTTACCCTTTGTGAGGTGTCAATATGTATTCTGTAAGCTTTGTATTACATCATGATAAATGGCATTGTTTTATGGGCTGGCTGAATACTACCAAATGAGTGTATCTAATATCTTCTGCTCAAGTTGGCAGAGGTACTGGATGGATGCAAACCTCATTTTAGTAAAGGTGGTTCATATGATAGGCTTTTGGAAAAGCATCTGATTTTTGAACTTTGCCAATGAAGTTAATCCTGCTATTCCACTTCCCTTCCCTTCCCTTCCCTTCCCTTCCCTTCCCTTCCCTATATTCACATATTCACGAGACAATATAACAAAATGAAATCAGTTAAGATAACAACTCAGAAATTTACTTTGATTCTTGCTATGCCCTGTTTAATACATGTAAGAAGAGTACCTGCTTGAAGAACCTGTTGGTCCCTCTCGGTTCTATCTTCCATTCACTTAGTCATGTGTGTCCATGGCAATGGCACTGCCCATTAGGTCTGTAAATAAATTTAGTGTGATGAACTGCAGAAACCACATATGAGGGTGGTAGTAGCCATAGACCATTAAATTAAGTGCACTTGTTCCAGTACAAATATTCCTACTGACTGTTCAGAGCTGAATATTTTTCTGTTATTAAAGATGTTTGCTATACTTAAACATTGAGTGTTATCATTATATTCTTTTTGTAAGGACTGATTTTTCTGCTTTAACATTTCCATTCTCCAGGTATTTCACTCTGAGCTGATGATCCTGAAGAGATTGCCTGTGTAATGACTAATGTATTTTGTCCACAAAATGAATAAAAGAATGACAGAGTTCCAGCCTTTGGGAGATGAGGTTTTTTGAGTTCAGTTTAACCCTTACCTTATTAAAACAGCCTCTCTCTCAGCTGGTTTTGAAAAAGATCTAATGCACTAGGTGTAAGGAAGAAAATCTTCACAATAGGGTTGAGAAACACTGGAACAGATTTCCCAGAGGCATGGCAAATACCTCACCTTGGAAACATTCATGGTCAGCTTGGATGGCGCTCTAAAAACCTGATCTACTTATGGATGTCATTTTTCCTAACAGGGGGAATTGGGCTAGATGACCTTTAAAGGCTCCTTCCAACCCAAACTGTTCTATGATTCCATGACCTGACTGGAATGTCTACATCTTATATCTCAGCATTGCAGAGAGATACTTGGAGCTCTTCTGAGATTTAATTTTTCACTTGCTGGATATGTGCAGGGTTTACAGTTTCATTCAATCAGCTGGGGTGCTCCATCTCACTTTTTCTCCTGTGGGTCTTTGTAATCTGCCTATCCACAGTCTTGTTTCTTGGGTAATAGCCCTTGCTTTAGCACTGTGGATAACAAAGACAGATACAATTTAGAGGTAGCATGATGGTTGAAAGCAACCTTGCCCTCACGACACCTTTCAGTGTCTTGGGCAGTGGATTGCGAAGGTACATCTAGATTAACCAATCTGTCACCATTCCCATTTGTTTAGGTTATCTATAGTATCTATATATCATTACATTGTTAAAAATAGGCTTATTCAAAGCAACAGCTACTGGTGAAACATTGTTATAGTTCTGGATGCACGAAGAAGATCTGAGGTCTCAAGAATACAGTAAAAACATAGAGCTAGTGAAAGATCTATGTCTAGATTTCCCCAACAGTTCGGAAGGTAGATCAATGGAAAATTTTTGCACAAGAAAATATTTCTATTTATTTGAGACAATAATGAAAAAGGTTTAAGGCTCCCTTAGCTTGTGACTGCCTGACAGACATGAATCTGACCATAAAAAATGCAAATAAAGAAGACAAAAACACTTCTGTGTCTCATTTTTCTCAGGTATCTTACTTAATGGATTTGCACCAAGTGGTGCCTGCTTTTCTCAAAGCTAATTGTGTTACTCCTTGGGAGCTGAGGCAAAACATGTGCCTGCTGTAATGACACTGCTGTTTTGTGGAAACTTGCGGTCTGTGCAGCATCCATCACTTTTTCTGTATGTCTAGGGTGAATCATTGCGATGCTTCTCTCCCCTAGCACTGCTTCTGCTTCCACATGATCTCACACTCACCCTGAGACTCGGAGGGTAGCATTTGGATCATGATGATGCAGAAATTATGCTGGTTTCTCTCACACAGAAAAAACCCTCTGCCTTGCCTCTTTTAACTGTTTCTCCTTTGCAATGGAAAGTAACTTTTCTAAGCTACTCTTTTCATGTATTCAGAGCTGCTCTGAAGCTCTGTACCACAGAGACTCAAAACTTCAACCACTCTTTCCCTCATGAGTCTTCTGTGAGAATGGCAATAAGGACAATAAACTATATACTTATAATATGTCCTTAGGTCTCTTTAACTGTAAAAATTATATATGATAACTTGTAAAGATATGGTCAGTTTCTGCTGTCGTGTTGTGTATGATGGTCAAATACTGTCCCTGTTAGGTTTGATATACTTAAGAGAAACCAGAGCTCCTCAGCATCACCTGTAGGTTTCTGGGGAAGATACTTGCAAGTGGGCAGAGCTCCAGATACCCAGAAGGATATTTGCCTCAGCAGATGTGTGAGGTTTTACATACTTCTGTGTAAAATGCATAGATAAACTATTAAACCAACTAGTGAACACGTAGTAGAATCTATTAGAAAGCAATTTTTCAGATTATAGCAAGCTGAGTGATGTGGTTGATAAGATTGAAGACCATCCAGAGGGATCTGGGCAGGTTGGAGAGGGAGGCTTGAGGGAAATCTCATGAAGTTCAGCAAGGCAAAGTCCAAGGTCCTGCACCAAGGTTGGGGCAATCCTTGATATTAATACAGGCTGCAGAGTATTAAATTGACAGCAACCCTGCAGAGTAAGACTTGAGGATACTGGTGGATGAGAAGCTGGACATGAGACAACGCACGCTTGCAGCCTAGGAGTCAAATTGCATCCTGGGCTGCATCAAAAGAAGTGTGGCCAGAAAATCAAGAGAAGTGATTCTGCCCCTCTGCTCTGGTGAGACTTCACCTGGAGTACTGTGTCCAGCCAGTAATAAAAGAGAGACACAGATCTGCTGGAGTGGGTCCAGAGCAGCTGGCACTTCCTCTCCTACAAACACAGGATGAAAGAGTTGGGGCTTGTCAGCCTGGAGAAGTCTCTGGGGAGACTTTATAACTACACTTCAGTAACTGAAAAGGACCTACAAGACGGCTGGGAAAAGGCTATTTAGAAGGGCTTGTAGCAACAAGACAAGGTTTAGACTGAAGCAGGATAGATTTAGGTTGGACATAAAGAAAAATTTCTTTGCAATGAGAGTGGCAAAATACTGGAACAGGTTGCCCAGGGATGTAATTGAGACCCTGTCTCTAGGGACATTCAGGATCGCACTTGATGTGTCCCTGGGCAGCATCTAGTTGGAGGTGTCCCTGCTCATTGCATGGAGGTTGAACAAGGTCATCTTTGGGGGTGGGTTCCAACCCAATGCAATCTGTCTATCTGTGAAATTCCACAGTTTTTAAAGGACATGTTGTTTAAGGACGTGCTGCTTGGGTTAAAGTCAATGAGCAGATCCTTTTTCTGACCACGACTGAGTGGTGACTATGCACTGAAGCATGTGGCTCTTAGCTGTCTGGAGTGGGACTCGGACAAGAGAACTGTGACATCTACCTATCTTGAGCAATTTGCTCTTCTGTCTGTGGAAACTGTGCACAGTGGAGGGGAAGAAGCTGTGTGCCTGAGTCTTGATCTTACAGATATACAAGGATTGGTAAGAGCACAGGCAGCTCTTACCAGATCAGAGTGTTTCCAAGCCTGCTATTTGAGAAAGGTAACAGGACCAGAAGCCTAAATAATAAGAATAATACGATTTAAAGGTTTGTTAAGCTATTAGTTATACATAGCAACATGTAAAACAAAAGGACAAATGAAAGATACAAGCTTTTATGGTGAATATTATTTACAGGGGAAAAAAACAGTGGAAGGAGTAAACACAGGTGAAAAAAAGGATATCCAAATGCTGTCTCACTAAGCATAGCAGTACTGGATGTTCATTGAAAATACACATGGATCCCTCCATCCCAAGGCAACCTCTAAACCAATGAAAATGCAGATTATTGCTTTCCTTCTCTCCCAGTTTCTAGTGCTTTGAGCAATAAAGATTGCTAATAGAGCCAGTGTTGTTCCTTTGGCTCTTTCAGTCTGACCTCGGCACTGAGAGCAAGTAAAATTTTACGTTCTGGGTTTTGCATTTTTATTCCAAGTAACCAAATCATTAAAGCTACTGTCGCCCATGCAATTTACTGCTGCAATAATGTTTTTGCTGTTAGGGAAGAAAAACACTTAGACCATGCAACATAAGGTCAGAACTCCTTTATTTAACTCAGTAGCACAAGGAAGAACTGAAGTGATTCATGTCTACAAAACACCATAAATGTATCAGGAAGAAATCTCCTGTCTCTACAGATCAGAAAGGTAATTAAAGTCTTGCAGATTCAGTCTATCTCTGCTTTCCCCTTCCCACATTCTTCTATTAACCAAAAGTCAAAGTGAACAGCTTGTAGCTCTTTCTAGTCAGACACAATTAAGACAAAGCCTTAGCACTTAATCTTCCAGCACTGGGGAATGTGAAAGGTCTTTATATTGTAGTGTCCAATTGGATTCCTTAGTCAAAGCCAGTTCTAGGAAACTCTAGCACTTTAGAAGTACTACTGGGATCTCCTCTTTCTGTGGTCTTGCTCAGTGCTTAGCATTTTCCTGGGACATGAAGATACCCTAAGATCCTGACCACTGTGCCTAAAATGTCAACTCTCCAAAAAGAGAGCATGATGGGAGAGAGTGAATCCATAGTTTTATTCCTGATCACAGCAGTAATAGTGGCTGAAATGTCACACGTTCACTCTTCTTAGTAACTCCATTAGCAGGAGGCAAACAGGAACATCTTAGGCCATCCAGAGCAGAGCAGATCCTTCACATCAAAACTTAATTCTTGCTTTAGTATAAAGCCACACAAAATGCAGACCTCAGGATTGTGAGATGCTTCAAATACACATAGTCTGTAGAAGGTCATTTGTGGAGCAGTTGGTATAGAAAGAGTTTAGTGGAAAGGATGCAGTGAACTTAGGTTTGCTAAAGTTATTTTTCCTCACATAAGCACAGTCTCTGAAGTGCAAAGCCCATATGCTAAAGTACTGATGAAATGAACATGTGGCAAAATCCAGGAAGGGATGGACAGAGTAAGACAGGAGACCACATGAAGAATGCAACAGAATGAGGTTTTGTAGTTTAATCTTGCCTAAAGTGGTAGTTTTTTGCTACTTGGATACCATATTTAAACACATGAGAAGCAACAAAAACTAATAGGCAGAAACAGAAAGGGCTCACACATACTTCTCTTCTCAGTGGTTTGAAGCTACCATGTCAGGACTTCACCCTTGCAGGTGACCTAAAAGTTGGAGGGTTGGGAGATGAAAAAATTGCAAACAGTGTACATTCCATTTCAATTGAAACTGAAAGGTGGTGTGTTTGGAAAAGTTATCTTACCTTGGAGTCCAACGAAAAGATGCATAAAAGACAGGGAAATTATACAAAGTAAGAGACTGGATCCCGTTTGAATTTTAGGGAATTGATTTATGAAAGCAGATAATAATTGCTATTTTAAACCTCCTACAGTATATGTGTAGGACGTGCTGTCTCAACTTATCTGTCCTCTCTCAGGAGGAATGAGAATTTTGTGTTCAGGACTTGTTGCAAGCCCTGTGGAGCTTTTTGTTTTCTAGACTTTCCCCCCGCCCCACTTCTGCACCACAGTTTCTTTACCCAAATTGGAGTAATTAGATTTTTTTAAATTTTTTTTTTTCAGAATAAAATGTAAGCAAATACTGAGCAAGGAAGTACTGAATCTAGTTTTGTTGAATATCTTTATCAGCAATCTGGATGAGGGCATTGAGTGTACCCTCATCAGGTTTGCTGATACAAAAGTCGGAGTGTTGTGTGTGGTGCCGTGGCTGACACCCCGTTAGGCTGTGCAGCCATCCAATGAGATCTGGGCAGGCTGCAGAGCTGGGTGAAGGCAAACCTTAAGAAGTTCAATAAGGACAAGTGCAGGGTCCTGTGTCTGGGGAGGAATAACAACAGGGACCGGTACAGGTTGGGGGCTGCCCTGCTGGAAAGCAGCTCCGTGAAGAAAGACCTTGGAGTCTTTACTGGTGGATAGCAAGTTTTGCATGGGTCAGTAATGTGCCCTGGTGGCCAAGAGAGCATATGGCATCCTGGGGTGCATCAGGGTGGCCAGCGAATCCAGGGAAGTTCTTGCCCCCTCTACTCTGCCCTGGTGAGGTCACAGCTGCAATACTGTGTCCAGTTTTGGGCTCCCCAGTTCAAGAGAGACAGGGACCTGCTGGAAAGAGCCCAGCGGAGAGCCACAAGGATGACTGGGGGACTTGAGCATCTCCTTTACAAAGAGAGACTGAGAAATCTGGGGCTCTGTAGTCTGGAGAAAAGAAGACTGAGAGGAGATGTGATTGATGCATACGAATATCTGAGAGGTGGGTGTCAAGTGGATGGGGCCAATTTCTTTTCAGTGGTCAGCAGCAATAAGTCAAGAAACAACAGCTACAGACTTGAACATGGAAGTTTCCACCTCAACATGAGGAGAAACTTCTTTACAGTGAGGGTGACAGAGCACTGGAACAGGCTGCCCAGAGAGGTTGTGGAGTCTCCTTCTCTGGAGACTTTCAAAGCCCACCTGGATGCATTCCTGTGTGAACTACCATAAGTGATCCTGCCTTAGCAGGGAGTTTGGAGTCAATGATCTATGGAGGTCCCTTCCAAACTCTAAAGTTCTGTGGGACTGTGATATACATACATGGACACATGCGTGCACACGCTCACAGACATGCCTAGCACTTAAAGGCTGACATTTCTGGCAGCAGTGAGCAGCAGACTGGTGCATATTGATGTAAAAAAGACACAGAGATCCTTCCCCTGTCTATACCATGATTAGTGGTGCAAGGACTTTCTGAAATGGGGATACATTTGTTTTCTTTTTTCTTGTTTTCCCTTTATGCTCTCCCTAGGAAGGGTAAATTTCTACCTAACCATAAACTTGAGCAGGGATCATTTGAGCTGCACACACTGATGACTTACTGCAGCAAACAATGTTGTCATTCATCTGCTTCAATATTTGCTGCAGGCCCATTTTAGAAACTAATTTGAGATATGCTGACTTGAACAGTTAATTAAATTTGAGAGACCATGCAATTTACCCAGCAGTATTTTAGGGAGGTCTGTTAGCACTGCTTGTTGAGGGAACAGGCATCTCTATAGAACATAAAGCAGAAGTAATCCAAGGTCCCTGGTGGATGATAGTCAAGTATATTGGATCAGCAAGGATATATCAATAACTCATTCTGCAAAAGATAGGTGGGATTGAAAGTGTAGAAGTCATATTTTTTTTCTCAAAATTGGGATGTGCACCTTTGCCTAGGTAACAACTGTTATCTCTCTATCAGAAATACAAAACAAGAGGGAAGTAGGGTAGCCTTAAGGTTCATTTCAGGGACCCCACTTTGAGAAGATGGGATTTCTCTGCCACTATAATCCTGAGAGTTTATTTATTTCAGTGGTGGTTGTAATATTCTGCCACAGAAGAGCAGAAGAAGGAAAAATAAAACTTTTCTTCAGAGTGTTATCTAATGTTGCTTCTCAGAGTGTTATCTACTGCTGTTAATTCCTACTGAAATTTACTGACACCTGCAGATTGATGGAGACTGTCAATAGTAGTAGAGGTTTGTTTTCGCTATGAGGATGTGCTTTGAGGCAGCTGTGATGCTGCCTGTCTCTGCAAACAGGATTTTGGTCTTTAAGGGGTACTTTGGCAAAAAGCTGGGGGATAATTTTAGGTGGAGTCTTATTGCCCAGGACTAAAAAATGTTGTGAAAGAAAGGTTTCTGTGCTGGTATATATAAAAAAATCTTATAACAATGAGCTGATACCTGAGATGCTTTCAGATTAAACACATTTGGTAAAAGAAATTTAAGCTAATATTGCAAACTAAGTCATGTTTTTTTTTATTTGTACATGGCATATTTAAAGTCTGCACTAATGCTCTTGTTCTGTGCTGTTAGAATTATTTTTAAAAAGACTTTGAATACTGTGCTGGGTTGAGGCTAATTGGAATATTTTAATAGAGAAAAATTACACTATAGGCTGTGAAAGGAAAACATGGTGAAGTCTGCTTCACTCATAGGCTTGCTGAGATTGTTTTGGGAAAAGAACATAAACATAGATAAGGCATTCTCTGCCTGTCTCTCTCTGGGGACACAGCACAGCGTCTGGGGCAGTCTAGTAGCTTCTGGCTCTGACTCCTCTTTTCTCATTAATCTCTACTAACAGTTTTCCTTCTAACCCACCTGGTTGATCCTCCAAGCTCACCTTGTGCATAAGACAAACCTTGGGGTAAGGTATAGGGGTGGGGAGAAGGTGGAAGGGTGGTTGGGAGCCCNATTAACTACATCAAAACAAATAATAATAATAACGCCCCCCTAAAAAAACCTTTCTCTTTTGTTAAGAATCATAGTAAAAATAAACCAGCAATAAAAACAGCAAAGTCAAGTATTTTTTCATAGCTTGTCAGGAAGAATGTATTGTTGGATGGAGAGAAAAGAAAATGCATCACCATTTTATAGGATGAAAAAAGCAGAAAGGTCCAACTGAGGCACTTGAGAGAATCTCATGTGTTCATCACAATGGCGCAGCAAGATATGATTGTAGTACCACCTTGAAAGTGGTAGGTATATGAAACCAAGAGTGGCTGAATCTTTTTTAACAGAAGTCCATTACAATAAATGGTTCCTAGAAGACTTCCTGTACTTCAATCTAAATCAGTGTTTATTCTGCTATTTTGCTTAATTTTCCCATTATTGATAGGCTTTCTGTGCTGTGCCTCAGCCAGCATAGGTGTGATGGCATCTAATCGGTGGGATATTTGGCTCTGTGAATGCAGAAGAGAGTGAAAACTTGAGCTGTCCTCTAGCTTTCTCAGCTCTGACTTGTGAGACTATGAAGACATGATAAAGTATGTTTTCAAATCAAACATCTAGTTTTGACACTTGGATGTTCCCGTGGTACAGCTCTAATAACATGTCAGGAACATTAATGTTTCTTTAGGCTTTGAATTTATGTACTTGACTTTTAGAGGTTTGGACCTGGCTGCTTTCACTGGGGAAGCCATCTGAGTATTTGCACTATATGTGTTGTGAAACACATTATTTAAACAGTTTATGAAGGAAGTTCTGTTATTGAGGAATGTATCCAAGGTATCCTTGCTTTCCACTGGCAATGTAACATTCAAGAAAACAGGTGACATGTATATATCTATGCTAGTCCCAATCAATGACCAGAAAAGCAAAGCAAGCATTCATATTTAGGAAAATCTGGTCTTGAATATTCACTTGACTGTCCAATACGAGCACTGATAGCTCTGTATCCATAGTCCTCTTCCGTATTTCCTTTTTATCTGTATTGATATTGGCGTTGAATGGGTGGTTTGAGGATATCGAAACTGCATCACCGATTCAGTGCAGCGATCTCCTATCTCAGGCAGAAGCAGTTTGAATTTAAAGCCAGCCTCCCTTTCTCCAAAGCAGAATGCATATGTGAAGACAGATCAATATCCACTCCTCCCGCTTGCAATAATTCATTTAGTTATGTTAATAAGAGCTATCCATTTGATTTGTCAAATTGCGTTAGGGCCGGCTGGAGCTGACAGGAATTATCTTGTCTCCTGCCCTAGTGCCTGGTTGCCAAATCAGGGGAGTGGAGGTTAAGATCAGTTTTGGCATGGCTCATTTACTCCTGCTGTGCTGGTTTATTCCATTTAGCTTTAAGTAGGATGAAGGGAGACAAGCTACAGCTGATTTGCCCTATGCTGGAGTAGAACCGTCAAGCCCTGGAATGACTGAATAGCTGTAGGTACAAGAAGCAGCTCATGAACTAAGGCAGAATGACTACTTCAAAGTCACATGCCAGGATAGTTTATGTGAAACCAGATCCTGTAGTTGTTAGTCATTGGTTGCTCAGGTCTCTGGCTACAGCATAAAATTCAAATGGTCATAAAAGGAGTTCTAAACCTAAGAGACTACAAAAGACTGGTGTAAAAAAATGAAATTGAATCTACTTTCACTATTGCTGGAAATCCAAGAAGCTGGAAAGAGATCACCTGGAGAAACAAAGCCAACAGCACTACTGTTAATTTTTCTCTCTGAAATGCACATTTGTGTCCACACAGGCATTTACACTCTCATTTCGTAGATTGCCCCCTCCGAGGTGCTTTTATTTTTATTTTTTTTTTAATCATCTGATACGGTTCTTTCTGTAAACAGAGCCTAGTTTGAAATTGTCCTGAGATGCTTAACGAGGGGGTTAAGATGATAAGAGAGCAGTAGACGTCAGGAGAGTATGCAGCATGGAAATCTGTGATTCCTTCCCAGCTTTGCTGTGGTATCCACAGAGAAGTGATACTGAAGAATTAAAAAACACAAACAACTGTACAAAATGGAAAAGGAAGTGGAAGAAGAGGAGGAAGAGGGAAGGAAAAAACTCATGTCATACAGGCTAAACTTAACCTTGAAGGAACTTCTTTCCAGGGCCTTGAAAGATTGTGTTGGTTTGGGAGTTCCCCGCACCANCAAGCAGAGATGTACACTATATACAGGAATATTCACAGAAAGATACAAGTAAAAGGTAATACAGCAACACAACACCCCTCCCAGAAATCAGAGACCCCAGGAAGGGCTCCCAACCACCCTTCCACCTTCTCCCCACCCCTATACCTTACCCCAAGGTTTGCCTTACAGGCAAGGTGAGATTGGAGGATTGGCCAGGGAGGGTAGAAGAAAAGTGGTTAGTTAGGTTACTCAGCAGAGAGGAGAAGGCCAGAAGCTAGACAGCCTGAGAGTGTCTGCACCTGAGTGGCTTATCTATGTTTTGTGTTCTTTTCTTATACATCTCAGGAAGCCTATGAGTGAAGTAGGCATCACCATTGTTTTCTTTTCTCAGTCCGTAATATAATTTTGTCCATTAAAATATTCTAATTAGCCTGAAACCAACACAAAGATGTTTAACAGGATGCTCACAGAACCAGCCTGCAAATGTATCTCATTCATGAGAATAACTGGATTTACATGGAGAGTTTGAGAATGCTGGAAATGCTCCACATTAAAACAGTTTTCATCACAGACATTTAGTGAGTTAATAGAAACACACAGGTGCAGATTTTTAGTTTTGCATGTTAAAAGGCTTATATAGGCTTCCCATTTTCCAGAAACCAGTAAGAAAAACAAATATTAAAAAAATCTATATTTTAGGTTTTCTTCCACAGAAGAACCAAGCTCTAGACCGATAAAATTGTGAAAAATGATATTAGGATTTGAGAGGTGATGAAAGTCAGTAGTTTAGTGGATATTTTATTTCTGATCAGGCATGATTCATTTTTATAAACCAAACATTGCCTGCTTGCTTAGCTCCTGCAGAAGCACCCAAGATTTCAGAAATCCCTGTGTGCAGTTAAAGACTAAATAGGATAAACAACTACAAAAGAAGCAGAAAACCTACTTCATTTTAAGAGTTGCATTCTCATCCTTTACAGGAGTGACTAGAAAACAAAATACCACTTTGGGTTAATATAACCTCTGTCTTGCTCAGACTTGCTATGGTGCACATTGCATTGTGTGACAGCAGACATCAGATGAGCTTAGCTAGATGCTAAGCTTGAAAAGAAACATAACTGCATGATTCCTCTACCACTCACATTGTCTGTCCCCAGGCAGGTATTCAGGTTTTGTAAGTGATGAGCTCATTAAGATTTCTGCTTCTTAAAAGCCCCTCAGGGAGACATTTGTCTGTTTACCGTTCTGTATTTAAAGTCTGTATCTGCAAAAATTTGTTGTGATGTCCTCATTCACCTATCAGCATAGTATCAATAGCTTGAATTTATAACCCGTGTCTTCCCATGGATGGTTAATGTTGGTTAATGAATCAACTTTGGAAGCCAAGCAAGTAATTGCAAATCTTTTTACAATGTAAACAGTTTCAGTTGCGTGACAGTTTATTTGCTTTAACAAAATTGCTCTTTCAGTTGTCCACTTTTGAAATTTGCTTACAAACCAAGGACATTGAGTCCACTGTTTGCATGTGGAAATCACTCATGAATAGCAGTTGTAAGAAGTGATGGAGAAGTGGCCTGGAAAATTTGACACATCAGAGTGAAATAACCAAAATCAGAAGCCATCTTGGAAAATGCCTGCAACACAAGTCTTTGGCAATAAACCTTTAAGGAGAAATGTGAAATAGCTTGACTATAATAGACATTCTTGGCACCATAACTTTAAACTACTGCATGAAACATATAAATTCCAAGTCTATCCACCTCATGGTATTGCATTTGATAATTAAACTGCCTGATTAGCGAAGTCTCCTGTATCAGATGATATTTTCAGATAGAAAATATATATTTCCTAAAAATCATAGATAGAAAACTAACTTTTAATAAAGCACAGACTTTAAACAAGAAGCATTCCATCTTCCCACTATTAACAGTAGAGTATGTGCCTGGGGCTTTTTATGTTAAGGGAATTAAAAGCATCCCACCACAGACTTGGAACAGAGCAGCCTTTTAATGTCAACAATATATATGGGCTTGTAGAGAACAAGAAGATGCAGATACAGAGACCTATAATAAAGAAGATTGCAGGAGTGTAACTTTCCCCTGGATGTGAATGAAGCACTTAGCATCTAAATGGCCATCCCAGACCTTCAGGCAGCTTGTCTTGGCTCCCTACCGAACTGGTCTGTAGAGAGACACCTCTAATGACATCCATGGATTTGGAAATGTAAGCTGCAGTGTTTACCTCTGCAAAAACCAAAGGTCTCAAGTAAGTGCCACAAATAATAACTTTTTTTAGACAACCCACATGAATTCCAGATACCACATCAATACCAGGTTTGGTAGTTCTGCAGATGTGTTTCAGAACATCTCCTTCAACAATCTCCTTCTAACACCTTACTTCTACAACTCTGCCTGTGGTGAGCAGATGAAATAATTCTGTCCCATTTTGCATGTCAAATAGATATTTTGAAACAGGGATCTACTGGTCATATTGCTCTCTCTCTAATTTTAATGACTATTCCAGAAGTCTTTTCTCATATCTGTGATGAATCTCTGTGGAAGATACCTAAATGGAAGAGCATGTAAGCTAGGATGGCCCTATAAATGTCTTTGTTTATTTCATGTACTGATATCTGGGTGTTGTCTCAGCAACTCTCATGGTCTTGGTAATGCCTTAAGAAAATCAGATCTTAAATATCCTTCCAGCCTGAACTAGCAATTAATTTGTGGTGTCTGCTGAGATGCTGTCATAGCTTAGTATACCTTGGATTAGCCAGCCTGTCAAATGGCAAAATGTTAACAGTATTAAATATATTTTTCTTCTGTTAAAATATGAAAAAAAAGATTTTAATATTCTGGAAGCTATAGACTTGAAAAAAGCTTAAGTGGCTATAGCAACTCTGTATTATTATCTCATGATTTATTGCTTCTTAGTTACATGAATGTGAAGTGATCCTGTATCTGCTTTTTTGTCCTGACATCACAGTACTTTTATCACTTAGGACCTTTCTGAGTAGAGGATGACATGATACCTGTGTCATGCCAGGCCTTTAACCCTGAAATCCTCTATTCTCTTTACCCATTTACACATTTCCAGAGCAGCAACAGAGCTCCAGAACTTCACATTTACACAATGCTTTATTCAAACAGACATTCCCATCTTCATTAAATATGAGTGCTGAATTGTTTGGACTTCCTTCTGTTCTGTTTCAAGGGCCGCTGATTTGCTTAGTATTGGGAACTATTTTGCAGAAACAAGCTTAATTTAAGCCTGCTTGAGATGTTAGGGATTGGCAGAGCTGGTTAATGTTAGTATGATCAGACAAAAGCACTGCAGAAACTAAACTAACCTCCCTCAAAACTCTTCTTGCACTCCTGATGTCAGTGATGCAATATGCCAGTTAGTCCCAGTAATAGTGGAAGAGGACCAATATGCATCTGGGTATTTTATTTATTGGAAGCATGACCTTCAACGCTGGAAATTTTTGATTTCCCCATATTGACCTTGTATTGAAGATTCTGACTGCAACAAGATCAGAATTGATGGCAGTGATTTACACTTCATTCTCCCTCTTGATTTCACTTTGCCATTCATACAAAATGATTGACTTGCAAAGTATTTCTTCTTCAACTGGGTCTTGGAGAGTGAAAATGAATAGTCACTGTCTAGGACATTTTCCTTTAAGCTTTTCCTCTAAGAGCTTTTGCTCTAAGAAGATTATCTGCATACCATTCATATAATTTTTGAGAAGACATAGCAACAATGAGATAAATTGTTTTATTTGTGTGCATATTTGCACACAAGTTTATTGTGGATTTTCTGATAATTGTTATGAAGTCCTCTGACATTCCATTTACTGCTCTTGAGGTAATTGAAAAAAATCTTTGAGAACAGAACTATGAAAGAGAAAGCTATGAATGAAATATTTTTGTTCTGCTATTATAGCTCGATATATTTCAAATATTTCACATTTCAGGTCTTAAAAAATTACTTAAAACATACATGAGCTGTAACTGCTCTAATTAAGTTCTTTCACTATATACATACACTTAGAAGTTTACATATATTTTTACAATTAATTTCTCATTCTCTACACTGCTCTTGCAATTGCTTCACTGTTCTAGACATTGGCATTTGTCTGTAAAACCTAAGGCAAGGCAAGGATTACAAAGAGAAGGCATTAAATCTGAGCCATGGAAGTAACTAGTCTGGGCACCAGCTGAAAAATGCTATCATATTAGTTTTATTTTGTTTTCATAATACTTGGACAAGACCAGGAGACAAGTATGAACATAAGTCTTGGTTTATAGAGCTTATAGTTTCAAGTCCTTCAGAAGATTAATTACATACAGATGAGATTTCCAATTAACATTAAAGTTATGCACTATGAAATCCAAGGAATGATTGTTTTCTAACAGAAGATTAATATTAATGTATGATACTGGAAGCACGTGTTTAACAAGTTGTGTAGGACATGCTGTTACTTCAGAGTTTCTTTAATAATTGGATTCAGAGAGATATTTTGGTATTTGCAAGAGATAGCAGCTTTTTATTCTGACAGTGCTAGCCAGCAATGGAACTCAAATACCTACCAGATCTGCACAGCAAAACCCTGTGTCTTAGATAATGAAAGTACAAACACATTATAAGAACAATAGAGCAGCCCTTAAAACAGGCTGGAGAAAGGAACAACTACAAAGTTCATTACTTGGTAATCCTGCAGGATTCACATTTCATTAGAAAGAGAATTATTTCAGGCAGTTAAACAAGCTGCAAAATTTATAAACCTCTAAGATGTTTCTAATTTCCCTATCAAATACAGGAATGCTGGAAAAGGGTAGGCAGCTCATGTGAAATTAAATACCTCTTTAAATTGTCACAGTCAATTAGCAATTACTAATTTAGTGGTAAGTACTGTGCCAGACTCAGTGCCTGACTGGAAGAGGGTTGTCTTTGTGCAGAAAGATGGCAGCTATATAGATTTTCTACTACAGGAAATCCTTCTGGAGGTCAGGTTGCTGGTGAGGCCGCACCTTGAGTACTGTGTACAGTTTTGGTCCCCACTACACAAGAACTATGTAGACAGGCTGAAAAGGGTCCAGAGGAGGGCCACAAGAAAGATCAGAGGGCCAGAAGATCTGCCATATGAAGGAAGGCTGAGACAATGGGTTTGACAGGGTGCTGGCCATCTCATTTAAACGGTGTTCTTACCTGAAAGGTTGGACAAGATGATCCTTGAGGTCTCTTCCAACCTGGTGTCTATGAGTCTTTGAATTGTTAACATTGAATTGCATTTGCAAGGTTATATAAAACCTGCCACACATTATTCAGCACAAATGAGAGACAGAGAATGGCTAGCTTTCAAATTATTGTTGCTATGAGTGTTGTACTGTGGAAGTGGCTGTAGAAGCAGAAGACTAGGGATATATTAGTTATGTCTATTATTACTTGTTTTATAAAGGTGTAAATGTAGAAAAGACAAATTTAGGCCTCCTTAGGCATGTTGGAGATACACAGACTTTTTCCTGTGTTGTCTTAGGGAGCTTAAATCAAAACAAGATAGGCAAGTTGAGGAAAAGTGAAGGAAAGCAATGCAATGGCTTGCTTCTGACCAGGCAACAAGTGAGTGATGGGAGAACAGGTTGGGTTTGTTCCCCTGGCATTGCACCAACTTCCCAACTGGCTGAGACCAGTTGTGTGAGATTCAACGAGGCCAAGTGCTGAGTGCTGTGCTTGGGTCACAACAAACCCAGGCAACACTACAGGCTTGGGGAAGGGTGGCTGGAAAGATGTCTGGGAGAAAAGGACCTGGGGACGTTGGTCAGCACCCAGCTGAATGTGCGCCAGCAGTGTGCTCAGGTGGCCAGGAAGCCTAACAGCATCCTGGTCTTCATCAGGAATAGTGTCCAAGGAAGTGATCTTCACCCTCTACTCAGCATTGGTAAGGCCACATCTCAAACACTGTGTTCAGTTTTCGTTCCCTCACTACAAGAAAGACATTGAGGTCCTGGAGCATGTCCAGAGAAGGTAGGTAAAAGTGGCAAATAAGTCTTACAAGGAGCAGCTGAGGGAACTGGGGTTGTTTAGTCTGGAGAAAAGGAGGCTGAGGGAAGACCCTATCGTTGTCTAAAACTACCTTGAAAAGAGGTTGTAGTCAGGTGGGTGCTTGTGGCAGTTATGGAGTTAACACTCTAGTTTCATTCAAAATTTTAGATAAAGAATTGTATTGGATGGAGAAGAACAACATTAATATAAATCTATATAATTTAATTCATTTGCTGGGCTAGTATATATAACCCACTGTATAAACTATGTTCCTTCTTCTTTGCCTTTCTGCCTCCTGCTTCTCTGGCTCCTTAACTCCTCTGCACTGGCTGACTTCTGCACTAACCTTGTCTGAGTAACAACAGTTGCAAAGTTACAGTTGTGAGGTAACAGTTGTGACTTTTCTTGGCTTACTCACTGTGGGGAGGAGTTGAAGGTGGCTGTTAGCCCCTTCTGGGCTTTGTCCAGGGTGACTGAGGAACATTTCTGGGGGATGCCTGTGTTACTTCTAAATTGTAGGTGCTTGTAAATATTTGTAAATATATTTTTGTATATATGCATTGTATTATATGCTTGTAAATTCAACTATGTAAATACATAGCTTCCTTTGCCTCTAAACTGTTTGAGCTGGTCTGATATTTTTATTTGGGGGCAATTTCAAATCACTGCAGTGCTGGTCTGTTGTTCTAAGTAGCAAGTGACAGGATGAGAAGAAATGGCTTCAAGGAAGTTTGGGTTGGACATTAGGAAAAATTTCTTCAGAGAAAGGGTTATCAAGCCCTGGAACAGGATGCCCAGGGAAGTGGTTGAGTCATCATCCCTAGAGGTATTTAAAAGATGTGTAGATACAGCTTCTGTTCTGGACGCTTACCCAGTTGGTCTGAAATAGGACAACAGCATCAAACACCTGTTTCATAAAAGTGCCTGACTTAATCTGAGACACCTAAGAAGGCAAATTTGAATGGATCTGCCACCTGTGCTGTTCCCTGCTACTGAAGATGATGACACTCCCTTCTGGATCTCACTGCTCCTGCTAGGTCTATAAGGTCTATAAGGTCTTTTTGCCCTTGGCCTGCCATTTTATCCCTTATATGCATATATTCTCTTCTCTTTACATGTATTGTTTTCTTTGGCTGTGTGTGAATAACTCTCCAGACAGGGACTATGACTCCTTACATATTTGAGTTGTTCTTCAGTGCAGTGAAACTGTGGCCACTTGGCTTTTGTGGTAATCATAAAAATCAACATAAAAGCATTAGGAGAAATGAGACAAAAAAATTAGAATGCTGGTCTGGTGTAAATATTAATTCTGGTAGAACCAATAAATATACATGATTCAAACCCTTTCACTATCTCCTGGCTTTAGTGACAGTTTGGAAGGACAATTATGGGACAGAAGCAGTGTGAAGAATTGAAAGAAGCCACACACTTCCAAAGCCTACTGCGGGCCACTCCAATGCATCTTCTTGTCCAATCCAAAGAGAACTATGTGAATTCTATTCTTTTCCTTGTCACAAACTCTCAGTTCCAGCCGCAAATATTTGACCCTGTAGACCTGCATTTAGAAAAGAAACTTCCTGATGCCTAAACGAATGTTAGTTAGAATGGACTCCTCTACCTATATAGAAGTTTAGAACCTATCAATACTAAATATTTATATACAGGGCACAGCTTGTTACTACATAGGTGAGATGGGGTGCTGGACATCTTCATTTGTTGGATGTGCCTTGATTTAGAAATAAAAGTTAGCCTACTATTAGTGGCTATTGTTATTCTCACCTTGCTCAAGGTCTCTGTATATCTATATACTTAGATCTAGATAGATCTGTCTCTATCTCTATCTCTATCTCTATCTCTATCTCTATCTCTATCTCTATCTCTATCTCTATCTCTATCTCTATCTCTATCTCTATCTCTATCTCTATCTCTATCTCTATCTCTACCTCTACCTCTACCTCTACCTCTACCTCTACCTCTACCTCTACCTCTCTACATCTACATCTACACCTACATCTACATCTACATCTACATCTAGTTTAGCAAGGTCCAGTATTTTTTGTTTGCTCTTGGTGCAGGCATTTGTCATCCTATGACGCTCTGTGACTGAAAACCATCCCAGACCACACATTTCAAATGGATTGGTAAATCAGATGTTCTGCACTGATAACACCTGTCACAATGGCTCATTGTGTAATTAACAAGAATCTATTACTAGTATGGCTTTTAGTTCTGAATATTCAATTACAGTTTGTATCTCTTTAATTGTATACCCACTATGTGTTTCTATGACTATACTGGTATGCAGTGACAGCAGAAACAGGACCCTTCATTACTAAACTGAGGAATGGAAACACTCAGCATTGCCCTGATGTTACTATTTAGTGTCATATTGCCAAATGTCTGTTTTCTCTGACATTTCTGCTCGCAACTGCAAACGCTGTAATTGCTACGAGATCTCTCTGGTTTTTTGCATGCTTATTTTTAAATGGCAATGCTGTGAAATAAATCTGTTTACTGACAGTTTCTCTAGTCTCACTAAAAATATTTTCAGTATCCTTTAGGCTGTTGGAAAGCAACATAGATCTACAGTAGTTGACATGTTGAGACAGAAATGGGTGAGCAGTACAACCGTAAATGCTTTACTAGGCTAGGTAAGTGGGAATGACACATGAGGTCCCTGAGACAAAGCCTTTCTTTCCAAACATAAAGGCTACAAGACTTACCTCAGTTTTTGGTTTTGATTTGCTAATGGTGCATGTTTGTTTCTTCCTCATAGCCTATCTGAATAGAAACTGCTTATGAATGAAAATTATTCATAAGAAGGCAGTGCCAAATATCCCATTTTTTGATGCAAGTGTTCATGCAAGATGAGTTAAGCATACATTGTAGTCAGCTTGCTGGGCATAGAAATGAGCTGTTTAGGCAGCCAGATTTTCTCAAGTTTGTATTTCTGCTTTGAAGTAGTTTAAGAGGATTTAGTATTCAAGGAGTTAACATTCCACTCTTTTTTAAAAAAAAAAAAAGAAGTCCCCTTAAAATGTCAGCATTGAAATCCTTTGAGAGGTTCTGTTTAGGAATGAAGGCCCCATCTTTCTATTTTAGCAGGGAAATAAGCTTCTTATGAAAATTCCTATTATTTATTTTCTTATTCAAATATTATGTTGTGCTGCTAGGAAGATGCTTCCACTATGATATGAGCAGTTTTGATCCAGGTAAATCTTTGAGAACACTTCAACAAAAGTAGAAAAATGGATTTTAGACTGATGGGAAACATAAAGTTGTTTTTCAAACCTGAAGCTGGGTACCTGTTTGCTCCCCAACATTGTACTTGATACATGGAGAGCTGTTGCAGTAGGGGCATAAGCAATCTGCACTGCACGGATATCATACTGACTTATGCAGCAGAGAAGAAGCAATCAGCATTTGGCAGCTATTGTTGCAACACCTCAGGATGACTAGAGTTTGGACTGGTTGGGTGAAAATCTTTCTTTCCTTGTCTCCTAAGATGTTTTTCTGTAACATTTGCCTCCATGGGGACAACTGATTCTGCTTGACAGCATGTTTCACAGACACCAGGAAGGTACCATTATGATCTCATGGCTAGAATTCAGGGGATGTAAAGGACGACTTTCTGAACATCTGCATTTATATTTAGAGCAAAAAAGTCTCCCATTTGAACTAGGATTCACAGTTGGTTTTCTTTCCTGTTGTCATAAGTCAGAACCTGGTGTTCTGTGTGGCTTGAATTGAATTGCTTGAGTAATTAATTTTAATAGCCTACTTTAAGACTTAGTGAATAAAAGTTGTTATTAAAGTTTATCACTCTTCAAGTAGTGTATGGTTTTGAGAGTATAATCAAAGTACACATTCAACAATATCCTGCAAAACAGATAACTGATATAAAAGAATATATCTTCATATATTACTTTCCTGATGGTCAGGGGACAGGATGAAGCAGATGAACTTGTTAGATCATTGTTTTGCTGGAACGCAAGTATGTTTTTTTCATAGTCACATAGAATCATAGAATGGGAAGGTTGGAAGGGACCTCAAGGATCATCTAGTTCCAACCCCCTGCCATAGGCAGGGACACCTCCCACTAGTACAGGTCACTCAAGGCCTCCTCCAACCTGGCCTTGAACGCCTCCAGGGAGGGAGCAGCCACAGCCTCCCTGGGCAACCTGTTCCAGTGCCTCACCACCCTCACTGTGAAGACCTTCCTCCTGACATCTAGTCTAAATCTCCCCTCTGCCAGTTTAAACCCATTAAAGTTTACCTAGCTCTCAGATATGCTAGTCCTGAACAATCATATTACTTCTGGTATTCACTTTATTTCTTTGCCATATTTCTGTCTCCTCATGTATGTGTGAAGGAAACAAACTCCAGAGGCGAAAACCCTTTTTTATTACTAATTTCTCTTACATGCTGAACAGTAAGGCCTGAACTTGTGATGACAACATTGATTGATCAATATTGATCATTACTGAAGCAGGAAAATCTTACTGTGGAGGAAGGCAAATTAAGACACTCTGAATTTCAAAGGTGCTGGTATTTTAGGCAGAAAAAAATGGGAAACCTTAAAATTTGTCAAAAGGGTGGCTTGTGGGACTTACTTTAGCATGCACTTCAAGTCAGCACAGGATCACAGAATATTAGGAATTGGAAGGGATCTCCAAAGATCATCAAGACCAATCCCTCTGCCAAAGCAGGATCACCTAAAGTAGTCAGCACAGAAATGCATCCAGGCAGGTCTTGAAAGTTTCCAGAAAAGGAGACTCCACGACTCCTCTGTCAGTCTGTTCCAGTGCTTATTTTGTGATTCTGTGGAATGAGGGAATGATATGATCTTTTAATGATGGTTTTATGGCTTTTTGGACTGACTTATAGGCTACATTCAAGTTTGTACCCATACTATCTGCTAGGGTGCTGAGGACAGACTTAATCACTATGCATGACCATAGACCAGAACAACATAAGTGCCAAAAGAAGGAGAAACAGAAGTGAGAGCTAGAGGCTGGTGGGCCTCACCATAGTCATGTTCATGCCCCAACTTCAAAGCAGGACAAGCTTTTCGCAGTCACGGCTTTGTGATGTTACTGACATAACTAATGTAAAGAAGACAACTCTGTTATCAAAAGATCATCAAAGATAAGCATCTTACCTAATCACTCTGAAATCACAAGAAGCCAGAAAACTGGAACTACCCCATTCCTTGAATGGCATACCTTCGATGACCCATCACTTTTGGGAGCATTTCTCCCTTTAAGCTCTTCTGAAAACTGTGTCCAGGATTTTGACGGATGTGAAATGCTGAGTAGTACAAAGTGCAATGGAACGGTCTGGTCGCTGTTATTAATAGATACATAATTATTATAATCCATTAGTAAATTGGCAGGATATATTCAATTCATTTTACTTTCAGTAAAATTCATTACTGACCTGGCAAAGAAACTGACCTTGTCCATTTCCAAATAACACATGAATTTTAGCCCTTCAGTCCTAACCATGGAAAACTACTTGGAAGAGTTAACAAGTGTCTAAGAGGTGATTTATTGGTGTCTTTTTACATTGAAGGATATCACTCAAACTAAATGTGCTTACACTCCTAGGATAGTGTATATTATGATCACAGCAGCATGAAATGTAGGACTAGGACACACCCAGGACCTGGACATCATTACTGTTCCATTTACAGCACCCCAACACAAGACTGTCTTCTATCACCACCTCTTTTGTAATGCTGTATTTACATAGTAAGCACAAAGTCAACGTAAACCTTGTTCTTTTCTGTCGGTTGACTGTTTGAAGAAGAAATTTGTTGCCCACAGGACTAAAACTATTCACTTTCTGTCAGTACAACTGGTTATTTTTTGTTCGTTTTTTTTCCCCCCCAATATCTGGCATATTTCAAATGTTTACATGATCATGCACTGTGAAAAAGTATTTATTTCTCTAATAATGTTTGTCTGCATTCAAGTCAAACTCTTTAGACCTACATAACCTCAGCAGATGCTTTTCTCAAATAATTTTCCATCTTGAGAGCTATTCTATCAACTTTCTACTATTCTGTATGAAACATTTTCACCCCTACTTCTAGTTCGACCACCTCATTACCTAGGTTTCCTGCACTAGTCCACAAACAACTTCGGTGTTTCCTTCTGACTCCAAAATGTTTCCTAAATCAATTAAATATAGCAAATATGATCAATTCTGTCAGTCACAGAATTAATTCCTTTCTTGCCCCTGCTGTCCACTGCTTTATTCAGTAGCACGGCCTTATTCCTGACTGCAGCCTCATTTATATTGTTTTTCACTTGTTATTTACAAACACCAGTTGTGGAGGTGGCAGCTGTCTTGCCCACTCACAACCCACCCCTTCTGACCTAGATCAATGTTCTCTATTATCTATTTCTGTAATCTTGTTCACAGAAAATCAGTGCTCCAGACAGTCAGGTGCAAACCCTCCCCTGAGAGCTATGCTGTTTTTGTAAATGCTCCCTAAAGGTTAAATGCCCCTAAAGACCCCTCCTAGGACTAATTTTTCAAGTGTTTGTTTGGCATACTCATATTTGTTGTTTCATCTTCCTTCTTATGAGCAAGAGAAGGGAGAGAGTCACATGCCATCAGTGTTTAAACATCTCTATGGACATTTTTATGGTTTGATCCATCTCGTGGTACTGTGTGCATTAGAGTGAGATTAGTCATGTTTTTAAATTGTCAGCTTCTCCCCTTTGGCCCTAAAGGGAGTCCAAAAAGCTGGATAGGAGTGGAGAATTGCTGCTTACTTCTGCGACTGTATCCTCAACACTAAAGTGAAAGAACTCAGGTATTTACATACATTTACAGTCTTTGCCAGCATTGCAAAGGAAAGGATGCATGCAAAGCTCCTGTTGTGAAAGACCCCCTTCAGCCCTTGAGAAATCCATCCTGCAAACTGTGCCTGGTTTGGGAGAGTGACACTCGGTTTGAGCCAAAAGCAGGCTGGAGACAATTGTAATGACCTGGGAACAATACTGGTCGTTGCTTCATGTATTAACAATGACTCTTTTAAACCTTTTTGAAACATCTTCCAAGTCTGGTGTTACTGTTTTTGGTTTTGGTTGGTTTTTTTTGTTTGTTTGTTTTGGTTTGGTTTTTTTGGGGGGTGGGAATGGTGCAGTTTGGGGGATGGACTCTGAAACTGACCCAGCTGGGGAGATTTCGTGGTATTCTGGTCTACCAAATTCACTCTTTTCAAGTGAAAAAATCGAGTGGGAAAATTAGTTTCTAAATATCTTTTTAAAAATAAATTAAACTGTGCTGGGCAACTGAATGTCATTTAAAGTGAAGGAGACTTCATGTATTTAATGTAATTACTTGCTATTCACTTGCCATCAGTTCCTGTGTGGCTGGTGGAAAGTGATTAGTTCAGGATTCAGTATTCAATATTAACTACAAATACTTACATCAAACATCTTAACTTCTTTACCCATTTACTGTTTGTTTTTGCATCTGATGTAAAATTTGATAGAAACGTAAGGAAAAAAAACCCAAACCAACCCTTAATTATTCCTTACCAAGAAAAACTCATCACTGTTAAAAAGAAAAGTCTCAAACTGTTTCTAAACAGAAACTCCTAGGTAGGGTTTTGCTGTGGTTTTGGCCACAGGTGGCCTCAATGTGGTATTTCACTTAGGATATTATCTGGCAAGTAATGCTACCACAACAATCATCAGTGCACTCTTGCTTTATTTATCTTACTTTTCTTGTCTTAAAACATACTTCAGGTTTTGAAAGGCATGGTTTGGGATCAAATTCCCAAACTGCAAGAGAGGCTGATGCTTTATGGCCTCAAGCAAATGTCTATGCTGTTCTACACTGAAAATTCCCAGTCTGTGCTTAACAGTGAGTGAACACCTCAGAGCCCTGGAAAACAAGCCAGTGTGCTTTATTTTTCCCTTCCATAAATGGACAGTATTGCCCACTAATTTTGCAAGGCACTTGTGGGATAAAGACATTGTATATTTGGCATGCATCATTATAGTAGCACTTGGCTAGTCCTCATTTGTGACTTTCAATTGAGTTCAGTGGACATTAGATCAAATGCTTAAGAGGATAAAAGCACAGATTTAGTTTTGTCAGCTAAAAATTTGATATCTGTTGTATTTCTAACACATGTGATGCCCAGGATGACTTTATAGCCCACTACAAAAGCCCCTTTCACTACACGAAAAATAACCAGATGCTTGTTTCCAGTCTACACACATAAAAGTTGGAACCCAGCTGCAGTCTCCAGGCACATACATTCCTGCTCCTATAGCACACAGCTCCTTGCTAAGTCTGCAACCCATATCATAGCCTCTCTTCAGGTCCAGTCCTCCCACTGCAATACTCACAAGAGGAAGTTCCCTGGCAAGAAACATACAGGAGGGAGATCCACTGGATGCAGACTTTCCTTGAGCTCAGGGACCTTTGCCATTCTTTGTGGTGGTGAAGACAAGGAAGATATGACTAAAATGGGAGGCGTTTTCAGCATGGGAGTTAAGTTTTGGGACACAGTTGTAGCCACAGTGTGGCCCTACTGATCCCCTGGGCAAAGGCCAGCTGCCACTCTGTTGAGACCAGCTCACCTCTGCAGGGCTGTGTCTGTAAACACAAAACTTGAAGTGATGCTGAGTGATAATAAAATAAACATCTTTATTTTTAACAGATGGACAACAAAACAGACCCCAAACCAGACAGTATTTTCCTGAATTCCATGGGCATTATAGAATACAATACAAATGAAGTTGAAACATATATATCTATATTATGCTTTCTATTTGCTTTGTTAGGTATAGTCTTAGTATAACGTATCTGGCACAGACAAAAATATACTTGTTTGTTTGTTTTTTTTGAACAACAACCACAAACACAGCCCTGATTAATAGCAGACTTACAATAACTTATTGTCTAACTGCATGTGATACTTGATCGAATACACCTGAAGGGCAGAAGGAAAAAAGAGTAACAGTTTTTTTTTTCTTATGATAATTATATATGAAATCCTAAATTGTTGTACTATATGAAAATAAAAGACTAAATATTTTATTTGATCCACTTAATGTGTACATTCATTTCAGGTTCACAAAAGTATGTTTTATTTATAATACATATATCATCCTACATGGACAAATAGAGATGAAATTGTAACTTCTTTTTTTGACGCCTCACCTACGTTGTTAACCATGATTTTATCACACATCTCATGCAAAAGAAGTAAAAAACCCAGTCAATTAAGTGTTATTCACAAATGTTAGCATTATGGAAGTAAAATGACTGTGATATGAATATTTCATGTACAAATTGTAGGCTTAGAAACAATCACCTCAGTGTCTGAAAATCAGCTGCTTGCTTCACTGATTATAGATCCAATTTAGTGCACAGTACTACTATCTACGAACTGCAGAAGTGGAGAGGAGCATGAGAACGATGTCTGCTTAAAGAACCAGGTCCTGTTTTCCTGTTTGCATTTTGCCTGTGGAATTAACCAAGTTATATTTTCTTCCCCTCCTCTCTGCTATCAGTCATAGATATGGCCTTTGGTTATCTAAACAGCTTTGTATAAATTTAAGGGTAGGGTAGCTGAACTAAGGCAATAAAACTTGTAAACAGACTTTGCACAAGGCTGTTTAATTTGGCTTTTGGAATTGTCTTGTCCACTACACAGCCCACCACCACAACCATGGAAGTCATTGCTGGACTCATGCAAAGACATGTACAGAGATTCAGTACATGGAAAGTAGAGTTGCAGTCATACAATAAACATTCTTCACAGCTCTCTCTTTTCTTTGCATGATAAAGCTTCCATGGTGCGCTACTTGCAAAAGTGCAATAACCTCCATAAAGAGGACTAGAAAACTTTGTGGGAACCATTTTCTACCAGAGAGTGCATAGTTCCCTCTAAACAGGAATAGTCTGTGGTATCACAGTGATTTCACCAAAAAATATTTTATAGGATAAACAGTATAAAGTATTCTGATGATGCGGAAAACATCTGATTTGAAATTGACTAACACATTTTAATTTTTCACTTTTTCATTTTGAGAATTTTAAAGGGATTTTGATTTGTTTTGTTTTGCTTTAATGTCAAGAAGGGAACACTAGGGAAGTTTTTTTTTTATTTATCCATCAGAATTTCTTATACGATTTACCTTTCCTTTCCTTCTCCTCCCACTACTGGGAATTTTGAAATATACAGCACAGAAGTGCTATTATATTCAAAGCAACTGGCCACTATGCAGTTTCTCACAGTGAAATTCCAACAATTCCTATACAAAATTGAAGTAAGAGAAAATTTTCAAGAAAACCTACAAGTGGCTGTAAAATGAGATCTCTGGAGCTGTAGCATAATGCATGGGCTATGGGAGCAAGCAAAACTGTGGTTTAATATTTTCTCCTAAGAAGGGATTCAGGCTAGTGGATTTGGACCACAATGGATAATAACTCAGCAGTGACTATTATTTTTTTTTCCCCCTAAAATGTATTTCCTTTTCTCATTTCCATTATTCATGAGAGAATGAATACTGATTGGCTCACACTCACTTTCTGAGATCCTCAGCACCCTGAATTTCCTCAGTGGCTTGTTAACTCAGCCCACAAGATTTTTTCATTTCTTTGCTATATTGGCTCTACTAGGTTTTTGATGCAGATCCTGATTTGTATTCCCTCCACCCCAGAGTACACACAATATTTGCTAGCACAGTAGTACCACAGTTCACAATGCATATTCAGAACTGAGATGCAGTGTTGTTTTTAAATGCAGTACATGGAGAAAAAAAAAAAAATCCACATCTCTAAAATTATATTTTTTTTTCTATGTATAAAATAGATACATGCTGTTAAGACTCCACAAAAGGAGTAAAAACATATCTAAGGATTCAACCTTGTGAAAGTTTATGTCAACACTGAATGCACAAGTTGATGGCTTCTTCCTTTAGCAGCAAAACCTATTCTTATATTTCCTATCCTCCAGCATAGCTCCTTGTGCTGTGAATGTTAAAGGAGAAATTTCACTGGTGACCAGTAACAGGAGGATATCTGGATTTCACTTGAACATGTTGTCATGCGTAGATATTAAAAAGAATTATTGGAGCGTAACTCTTAACTGTACAGAAATCTAGCTATTAGATCTCCCACTGTGAAAGGCACTACCAATGGGGACAGACACAATCATCTCAGCCGTGGGCAAATGGAAACAGCATTGCATGTTCCTCGCTGGCTCAGGCAAAGTCAGAAGAGGCCTCCTCTCCCTGCTTTGCTGCTTCTGGCCAACATAGCCATCAATGCGTGAAGTTTCGTCTGTGCCTGGCCACTGCTGGTGTTCCACAGAGTCACCATGATGGCCCAGGAGGATGGCCGTTAATGAAGGACTCCAGCATTTAGTGGAAGACACTGCTGTGCCTTGCACTGCACTGGTGAGTTCAGCTTGCCTTTCAGTTTGCCTCCAAGCTGCAGCTGCTTTTGGAGGTAGACACTGCCAAAATCTGTCTAGCAAGTCTGTTTTTCCCGTGGGAAATCAGATGGTTTTGAGAAACTGTGATTTTCCATGGAAAACATGTATTTTCCAAAGAAATTTCAGCAAGACCAACTCAAAAGACTTTTGGATGTTTTTGAGAATATATTTTTATTAAGTAAAAAATAGGGATTTTCCTCATGGAAACCCCTCTCATCCATTTTTTCAAGCCTTATCGATTTTTACTTTTTAATACTTGATACATTGATGCAGTTGTTTGGTGACAGACCGCTTTTGCTCTATGTTCATTTTGAAGAGAAAGTTTCTTGTCTCAACATTGAAAAGCTATATTTAGTTTATAAAAGTTCTGTCATTTTTCACAAGCTGAGTTTCAACTCCAATTATTGCTTTAAAAATTTTGTCATCCTCCATTGGTGACAGCCACTAGCCACAGGACAAAGAGAACACTTATAGTAACATAATTCGTTTAAGGCCATCTTGCATTAGATATAACATCATTTTAAACTGCTGACTTAATTTTGACTTTAAAAATTAATATATGTTGTGTAGTACTCCTATAAGGATTTTATTACCTTTTGCACATTTTGATGCCTTATAAAAATAATAAAATACTAGATTTGTGTTATTTGAACTTCTTTATGAGGGAAAAAACAACCAGACAAAAAACCCAGGGAAGTTATCTGTCTGTCTGACTTTGCCCAAGCAACTAACTCTTTAGTAATAAATCACTTATAGTTGTGAAAATATATTTTCATTTAATGCCAATAAAATGTTGACTCGTAATATTTCAGAGTGACTGCATTATAGTATCTTCATAGGATGTCCTAACTACGTAACTGTTGCACTTTTTCTGCTACATATAGTCTCAGTTGTAAATATATTTAGTTACACAGTGTACAGTTCTGGGTGGAAAGAATGAGATCTGTGTCTTTTGTTAAGTACTCTATCATCTAATCCAGCATCTTGGCTAGTAACAGAAAAGTGTTCCTCCCATGGGATGCTCCTTATCCTAGAAACAACTTAAAGAATTGTGCAGTGGCATTTTATTCCCAGTTCATGTTTTTCTTCTGATAAAAATGCCTCTTACTATTCTTTGTGGAATCTCCTTCTTCACATTGCTGTGCCTGTGGCTACCAGATGTTTTAATTATCTTCAGTGTTGGACAGCTCTGGGCTTGAATCAACATAATTGAAAGCTTCCTTGTTTGTAAAAGTAGAGCTCAAAGTTAAACTGTGCCGGGGATTCACAGGTGCAAGTTCATTTAATACAATATTGTCACTTTTTACAAGAGTTGCTTTGTCCATGTGTTCCCTACTATACCTGGCAACAACAGCGTCAAGGAAGTCCAGCTTCGGTGGCAAAGTCCCGCTCTCAAACAAGTATTTGGCTAAGTAGGAGACTATAATGTTAGCGAAGAAGGAGGAAAGCATAGCAAGTGTCTTAAATGGGAATCGCTGGATATAGATATTATTTTCATCTGGGTAGCAGCCAGGATAGTAGATCAAGGGCTGAAGGTAGAGGTATGGTTCTCCTCCAGTTATTCTGAGAACAATTCCAAACAGGTATCCTGCGATGGCTCCGTAGGTGTTGGTTCCTTTAATAAATAACACGCAGAGGAGCTGGGGGAATATGACGATGTAAACGAGGTCAGAGCTGAGGTACCACAGGCCGTACACTGATGAAGCTAGCAGGGCCATTGCTGTTGCTGATGCTCCAAACAAGAAAACAGTGATTCTCATGACCCACACGATTTCCCTGTCTGAAGCCTGCAAAAGAAAATCCAAAAGAACAGTGTTAGGTGGTTTTTTTTTTTTCATGGCAATATATACATGCCAACATTCATACATATAGACAATATAACATACTGTGTCATAAAAGAAAAATTGCATGACATCATAACATTTGCCAATGATTACCTCAGCCCATCCTTCCAGCCTGTCCAGGTCCCTCTGCAGGGCCTTTCTATGCTCAAGAAGATCAATACTCCCTCCCATCTTAGGGGCATCTGCAAGCTTACTGAGGCTGCATTCAATCACCTCATCCAGATCATCTATAAAGAGATATTAAAGAGAACTGTCCCCAGTACTGAGCCCTGGAGAACACCCCTAATGACTAGCTGCCAAATGGGTTTAACTCCATTCACCACTGCTCTTTGAGTTCAACCATCAGCCAGTTCTTTACTCAGTGAAGTGTCCACCAATTCGAGCCATAAGCAACCACTCTAGGAGGCAATGTCAAAGGCTTTACTAAAATTCAGGTGAAGATCATCCATAGTCTTTCCCTTCTCCACTAAGCAGCTTACCTTGTCCTAGAGGGAGATCAGGTTCACTGAGCAGGACCTCCCCTTCAGAAACCCATACTGACTGGGCCTGATCATCTGCCTGCTCTGTCTGTGCTGCATAATGGAACTCAAGATGATCTATCTGCTCCATGACCTTCCCTGGCACCAGGGCCAGATTGACAGGTCTGTAGATCCCTGGGCTTTCCTTCCAGCCATTCTTGTAGATGTGGATTATATTTGCCAATCAGCTGGGACCTCTCTGGTTAGCCAGGGTTGCTGGTAAATGATGGCCTGGTGAACACTTCTACCACTTCTGCCAGTTCCTTCAGTACCCTTGGGTGCATGCAATCTGGCTCCATAGACTTGTGTATGTCTAAGTGGTGCAGCAGGTGCACTGGGTCCACCTACTCTTGGATTATGGGGGCTTCATTCTGCTCACCAACCCTAACTTCTAGCTCAGAGGGCTGGACATCTAGTGAACAACTGGGTTATGGTGGCTTTTCCATAACTGTTAACCTTTGAGCATAATGTGTCAAAGAATAAACCAACACCAGAGTGTTTGAAGTAATTCTGAAATATAAGCACAATATGGCTTCAACAGAAAAAAAAAAAAAAAAAAAAAAAG
>VWZE01024612.1:1005421-1032693 GCA_013396675.1 Eubucco bourcierii
GAACATCTGAAGTACTTGGCTCCATTTCCTGTGAAAAAACTCGGACTCACTAACCCATTCTCATGTCAAATTATTTTCTGATAGTTCATTAAATCACAAAGATACCTCACTTTGTTGAGTATTTAAGTAAAACTTATAGTTGCAACAACAATTGGGAGTTGTGTAGATAAATTCTAGTGTCACGAGAACTGCTGAAAGTTACCTTCACAAGCAAGTTTTGTCACCTCTGTTGCAGGTCACAGCCAGAATTATTTTTATGACTTTTGTTTTATCCAATCTACTGTTAGGAACAAATACTGTGTTTTTTCTAGTCATAGACAGGAAAGTGAAAGAGGTGTTTCATTATGAAATTGCAGTTTATGCATCACCCAAAAGCCTCACCTAAAATTTTCTCTATAAGTGAAAATGGAAATGTAATCTCACGTTTTGCCGAAAGGAGAGCTGGTAAATGTTCCGAGCAAACATGGAGCTTGCTGATAAAATTGAGGAGTCAGCTGACGACATCACAGCAGCAGATACCGCACCGAGGCCAAAGAATGAGATATAGACTGGGCAAAGGTACTGGAGCACGATTGGTAAAATCATATCAGCTTCTTTTTTAGACATGGGGTCAGGGACACCATACTCAGTCTCATTCCAGGCTGCAATATGGATATTAGTATGTTATCAGTAACATTTGCAGTCATCGGCACCTCTTGATTTCAAGTGTAGTGAGATATTCATATTGCCACATTTTCATCCACATTCAATGACCAAACTATTGCTAAGGTTGGACCAACAGCCTTTTGGAGAGACATTGTCCTGCTGGTTTCTGTTAGGCTGACTTAGTTCCACTTAGCATTTCTGCATTGCTCATAATCATAGAATGGTAAAGTTGGAAGGGACCTCAAGGATCATCTAGTTCCAACCCCCTGCCACCAGTACAGGTCACTCAAGGCCTCCTCCAACCTGGCCTTGAACATCTCCAGGAAGGGAGCATCCACAACCTCCCTGGGCAACCTGTGCCAGTGCCTCACCACCCTCACTGGAAAGAACTTCCTCCTAACATCCAGTCTAAATCTCCCCTCTGCCAGTTCAAACCCATTGCCTCTAGTCCTGTCATTGCAAGACCTTGTCAATAGTCCCTCCCCAGACTTCCTGTAAGTGTCATTTTCCTCAATAAAACAAGTCTGAGATCCTTGGTTGTTTGTGACAAGTTTTAAGCTTTCACTTGGATTGTTAAACACCTCAAACAGCACATTTGTAAAAGTTTAGCTATATGTTCAGTGTAATGGGGATCACTCTCACTATGACCAAGAACTTGACAAGGATGTTTTGGTCAAGATATTTCTGACCAAATCTAATCTCCTGATAAATAATTACAACATGTACACAGTTATTTTACAGTTATTACTTTTAGGACCAAATAAAAGTACCAGAATCTAACACATTAAATAGAAATATTATGTTTGTATATAACTAGAACATTCAAAATGAGTTAATCTCAGCCACTTAGGTAGGGGCAATTTCCCCTGGGAGAAACATTTTTTAATATTAAATATTATTTTTCATTGTAGTTTCCTGTTGAACAAGTCATGAGTTGATTATTGGTGTCACCTGGCTAGATTATATTTAATATAAGCTTTACAAGCCTTTCACATATTTATTGTACTATTAATTTTTAATGATTTACCTGTAGATGCTCCAATTGCACCGATGAGCACTGCGGGAAGAGCCATCACAAGACAGCCAAAAGCAGCCAGAAATGACAGAACTTGAGCATATGTGGCAGAAGATGAGGAAAGAACTCGTTGGAAATATGCTTGCCATGGGATTCCTCCTAATGTCTGAAAACACAGTGGGCAGCATCCTGTCACTGGTGGCTAATGCAAGGGTTTGTTTTTTTTTTTATACCACTGTGTAAAGAACATGCAGAAGCATCACCTGAATGCTGAATGCTGTGTTACTGATCTTTCATTTATTTGTAGGTTATCAGTCAGTTGGTAATAGTTGTAACTATTATTCTCACAAGAAATGTTAAACCTTTGTAAATCCACTTAAATCCCATTCTCCTAAGAGAAATTATTTCTTAGTACTATTAGCAGCAACACTTCACACTTATATAGTGCCTGTAATCCTTATGTATTGTGAGCTGCACAAGTATTTGGTAAAACCTAACAAAAGATTATAAAATGGTATTGTTCTACATCACATTTGAAGAATTTGGCCTCCAGTACCTCCTGTCAAAAAGAGATTATTCTCTGATGCAATTTGAAAGCAAGATTTCTTTTTTTTTTCCTTTATGAACACGTGTGGCCATTAAAACAAAGCAGCACATTCTCCATGCACTGAACACAAAAATCTCCATAATTATTCTCCTACTGTCTTAATCAAATACGGTACCGATAGGATTTAAAGACAAAGCAGGTAAAGAAAGTTGTGGTTTGTTTGTTTGTTTATTTGTTTGTGTTATAATGGCAAGCCTTTGTTTTGGGTATATAACAGTGAACATCCTGATCAGACTTTAAATTCTATCTGCAAAATATGAAACGCAAATGTATTTTCCAATGTTGAAAAACCAAGTGCTAACAATTCCCTTCTGAGAGCAGGATTTGAATAGTCTCCACAATGTAAATAAGTGTCTGTGACTAAACAGCATGAAAAGAAAATGAAATAAATTGCTCACTAAACATGTACAGTCCAGTTTTCTGAACTAAATGAGGCAGGAGTCATTTGGACCAAACTGCGTGTATACAGGTGTTTCATATGTGTTTCATGCACTCACAGGGACCATATGAATGTTTCACAGGCAACTCTAATATTGACTTGGTGTTTATGACTGTTTTCCATTGCAGTCTGAATAATGTTTCTTTAACAAAACTTTCCAAGCCAGTGTAAATTTCTTGGGCTATAATGAAACTAATACAATACAACTAATACAATTTGGCAATATTAGAGTTTTCCTATGGTCATTAGCAGAGATGAAACCTTCAGGGTTACCAGACAGTAGAACCACTTGAGCTACTGTCACACTTTGGTTCTCTGAAAATCTCTAAAAAAAAACCAAACCACTCCTTAAACCAATATGCTTTAGTAGCCCCATTGGAAAAAAAAGAAAATTCTGATTGAGAATATTTACAGACAGCAACAACAAAAGCAGAAAAGAATCCCAAAGTACAACATGGCAGCAGTGTGAAGTTGCTCAGGGACACTAAGGATGGAAAATATGAGAACACGTTGATAGATCTAATAGAAAGTACTCCATAGCCACTGATCCCATGTGTAATACATAGGTACTCAATAATGAAAGCTTTCAGTTCATTCTGCCATGCGTGCACCTATGAATTCATCCATCCATCCATCCATCCATCCATTCATCCATCCATCCATTTCTGCAAAGCTTTTTTCTACAGCACCTATACCTAAGACATATTTAATCATTTGTGTAATATATTTATTTCCTTCTGCGATATATAAATTCCTCCACCAACAATGACATCAATTAAGTATTAACTGCACACTTTTAATTAAATTTAGCATAAGTCAACTCTTTCACCCTGATGATACTCAAACTGCATTCCTGGTAATGCTGACTTGACAGTTGTGCTACAATATTCTATTGTTATTTCACTGAAAGCATTCGAATGTGCAGAAATGTTGTGTAGAAGTCAAGAGAGTAAAAGTTTCACGTTTGCTGGAAACTCTCAAGTAGACTATTATTTGCAGCTGTCACAGTAATACAGTGTAAGTACTTAAATGCTTCATTCTTTTATACAAGCCATCACTTACCAGTAAAAGGAAATTGTCCAGCCATGTGTAAATGTCAAGTGAGTTGATAGATCCAAGCCAAGGTTCTTGGTGCACATGGTGCACGGCTGTCAGCCCAATGTCTGTTACTGCAGGATGGGACATAGCAAAGGGTACACTGATCCACTGTAATCAAAGATAAACACTTTGTTCAGGTCTAAAGAAGGTATTCAGTACATGTTTAATAGTAGCATTTGTCTGTTTTTCTTCTTTCTTTCACATTAGATTTCAAATTGCTGATCTGATTTGCAGAAAAGTGAAATCATATGCTGGTGGAACACCATCAAAATCCAGAGAGGCTGGTAACGGACTGCTTACCTCTCTCCTGGAGTGTGCCAGTGAAAGCAAAGAACTAAGCAGGGTAAATAGCAAAATCAACAGGAAAGACATATTTATACATTGTTATTTTATCTTCCCTAAACTCCACATACATGCTTTACATGATTTTGTAAACCACACTGTAGGGAAAAATGTACGTGTAAACCTGTGTGCAATAGCATCAGGATTTGCCGGCATACAGGCATGAGACATCACAAATTTGCCTGAATGTTAAGGAATTACTTTTTAATTCAACACAAAACTATCCTGTAACAAGAGAAGGGTGTTGGTGGTGGACCCCTGTTTCTTATGCTCCAAACCACCTCACAGCCTAGTGTTACGGAACTTCTCTGCCTTGAGAATAATTTCAGTCTGGGATCGCAACTGTTTTCAGTGTCCCTGCTTTTTGATCTGGATGAAGAAAAAAAAAAACAAAACCATTTGAGAAACCCTTTCCAGAGACAGTTTCTGCCAAAGGGTTAATTTCCTTCACTGATTTTCTATTTGTGTATTCACTTGCAAACTTACTTTACTATGGTGTAACTCACTAACTTTCTATGACAAGAACCTCAGGAGTTCCTACCAATTTAAAAACCAGGTCTTGTGTTACATGGACGAGGCCATCACATACATGGCATCCTGAGGATCCAGTGATATTCAAAACCACACAGATTATCACAATGCAACTGATCACATTTAATTGTATGCAGTAACAGGAGAAAGGAAGGAAGAAAGCAAACATCTTCCTTTACTTTGTTGCACAACTATTGCGATAATGTATGAAGACAGTTTTGCAGCACTGTCTGATATTTAAGTTGTTTATCATGCTCCGTAGTATTCTTTTACATGTTAAGCTTTGCCAGTTAAAGTACTTGGGCAGAAATGTTTTCTTCTCACTGTTTGGTCACTTCTGGCAAAGATCACCAAAATGTCTCAACTATCTACAAAATAATTTCTGAATAAAATGAACATATTGTCAAAATTAATGGAATTTAATGCTTTTCTTGTTGAAAAAATCATAGGGAACAAGGATGTTAAATGGCTCTTTTTTTTTTTTTAAATTCTTGCTTATGAATCTCAAATTTCCAACATGCCCAAGTGATGAACTTCTGATGAGCTATAGTTTGTGCATACTCAGTTGATATTTTCAGTAGGTTAAATTTGTAAAGAATCATCTCCAGCCTACATGCCATAGCCCAGGATTTAATTAGTACTGTATCGCAAATGCATTATGTGCTTCTGTAATCCACTCCAGTGCCTGACAGTAACTTAACTCTTTGTATTCTCATGGACTGCCTCTGCATTAGTAAATAAAACAAGTCAAGACACTTTCTCTAGCCCTGTGAGTCACTGACATGTCATGCTTTACATCCACACATCTAGACTCCTTTCCTTTCAAAAACGACAGCTATGAACTCTTTCTGGAAATTATCTGGGAAAATAGTGATTGCCATGGTGCAAAACAGTGGTAGGACTATGTTAAAGATTAAACATTACGTATAATCTTGTATTTTCCTCTTGTCACTGCCTAATTTGCTCAGTATAGACACAACCAAATTTTTTTTCCCTCTTTCTCCTTGAGCCCTTTCTAATGGGAGTATGAAAGTTACTGGTTTGGATGGATGCCAAACAAAACCAGGCACTGCAGAATTGAAGTAGTAACTGGGTCTTTATATTGGGACTTAGAGGTAGGAGATAGATGAAAGGATCTGGACTTCATAAGATTGGAAACTAGAAAAAAAGGATTTTTGCATAGCGGTGGTAAAATAGATTGTGGAATTAATAGTACATCTGAGATAAGAGTCAGCAAACAGTGGGGATACAGTGCAGGACTTGTGAAAGAGTCACCGGGCAAGATAAAGACTGAGAGTTGAGAGTTGCAGATGTGCGTACAGGAGAATGAGGTGGGAAGGAGAGACACTACATGGGATTGTAAGAAAACCAAGGTGAAGTGGCTGGGGTAGAGATTTTGGAAGTTTAAGGAGGAAGCTGGGTCTGAAATGAGGAGGCAGGGTGGGGAACAGAATCTCTTCTTTAGTAAGAAGCAGGAGAGGAATAAACGTCAGAGAAATGAGCAGTAAAGCTCTGTGCCAGTGGGAATACAAACTGTTCCAAAGTCTGGAGCAGAAGCTGGGGTACCTCAGCCTTTGACACCTTCTGCTGTGACATCTACTGTGAGAGAGTCCCATCTTGTCTAAAACTATCTCACCTACACCATGACCATTTAGACGCTATCTGAGGTTTCTAGCCCCACTGATGACTCTTGAGGTTATGAATATGGTTTCTTATACATTACACTATTGCAGATTATTTCAAATGGAAAATTACATAAAGAGCCAAACCTGAATTAAAGAACCTGAATTAAAATAACACTATTAAAACATTGGATCCAAGCATTTAGAAGACTTCTATCCCCCCTGATGCTTTTGCTTCTCCCTCCCTATCAGGTTCATGCTACCTTTAATACAGGATCACATGTTACTGCTCCCATTGGATCAGGGTCTTCAGCAGTGCATGAGTGAGTTCTCACTGAAAAAGCATTTCTCTGTTTTGATTGATCTACAGTTTGGGGAATTTCTGTAATGCACACCATCTGTAGAAACTCAATGGTTCACAAATACTAACATTCATGTTAGTGGAAGAGACAGTGTGACTGGGCAGGTGAAGAACAGAGGTATGAGAATTAAATTTTCATTTGAGATGGCCAGCTGGAATTTGGATTTTGTTTTTCAGAGTATTTAGCACTATTCCCACAAAGTGGGTTACAAACAGGGAATGTTTATCACTTCTGAAAATAAAGTCACAGGCCTCACAGTAGGATGCCAGAAAGTGAGGACACACACAGAGTTGGTTAGTGACCACCTGTATGAGTACTGGCTCAGGCAATTTCCCTAGAGCTGCACAAGAGCTCTGGTGAAAGTAAAGAAACAACTTTGGATCCCCAGGGTGCCATTCAGTTCCTTCACCTTGAGCCACCCCATTTATTTTAGCTTCTCTTAGTCCTCTGCACACCTGTAACCATCTATTACTGCCAGTGGCACACAAAGCAGTTTCTTTGATTTCACCCCTGTGATCTAATCCCTGTTGCATGGATGTTTTCCAGAGCAGGGCTTAAAACCATCTGTAAATAAAAGGCTACCCACTAGCATATCTTTGATAGCTGATGAGGGGATATTCATACCACTGTATTCAGACAGCAAGGTTGTCTGGTAAGACTTTTTTATGCTAATGTCTCCAAGGATGGGGGAGGGAAATGAGGGAAAACCCAGGAAGGTTTAAGATTTAAAGCAGGAAGTTAACTAAGCTGCATGAGTAGGAAGGAGAAGCAGGAGAGTCTCAGCTCTGCAGACCCAATGGCAGTGTTTCTGGGCTGCTTTACTGACTGCTTCCTATGACTGATGCCTTTTTTCTGTACCTCTGCCAGAGTCCTGTGGACAGACAGGAACAGAGTTAGCTTGAGTACTATTCTGAAGTAGTTGTAAACTCAGCAAGAAAACTGTAAGTGTTTGCTCTATTAGACTGACTGGAAAAATGTCAGTCAGACCTCTTGGTCAGCATTATTGTCAAAGTATGGGTTGCAGGTTGATGTAAATGCAGATTCTTTGAAGTCAGGGCTGCATGAGTGGAGATATTCCTTCTCCACGCTTTCAGTGAAGACACAGTTTCAAAACCAAAGCTGGGCAATAGCTCTCAGCAGCCATCATACTGCTCTGGGCAAAACCCTCAACAAAAAGAGAAAAGTGGAAACTTACCAGTCCCAGGAAGATGCAGAAGAGCTGAACAACATCAGTGTAGGCCACAGAATAAACCCCACCCACAAGTGTGTACATAGTTGCGATCAGGGCAGAAATAATGACTGAAATATTGACATTAATGTCCACGATCACACTTATAGTGGCACCTGCAGGGAAAAACAAAGCACTGTGTGTTAGTGTGCGTGTTAGTCCCAGTATGTCTGATGAGAAAGATCACCTTCGTTAAGTTGCACATACAGCTGCTGGTCTGACACTTAGCAACAGCACACAGATATTCTCCCCTCTGCCTTCTGCACAACCTTTCTGCACCTTTGGAGAGAGTGGGGAAAAGAAAGGCTCCTGTTTTACCACGTTTAGAACCTGTTCTTACACGATTGAGAAGGGAAGGCTCCCAACAGCCTTTCCTTATGCTGCTCAAGCTCTGTGAGGACTACATTTTCTTGTTCTGTCTGGACACAGATGATATTTCCCTGGGTAAGTTGCAACTCCATGTGAACAAGTGCATCATTGCAGTCAAGAGTGCCTAGGGAAGGTCTGCTGCAACATATCACATCCTTTAGTATCTCATTTGTACTCTGAGCTAGCCCATTTCGACCAAGGAAGAAATGGTAAAAGAGGCATCAGCTGTAGGGGCAAATGTCCACTGACCTTTCTAAAAGTGCCTTTGACTTGTTTATGTGGGACAAAGACAAGTTTCTTGGCAAACCGAGGAACCCATCCTCCATTGCTGACCTAGGAACCAAGAACCTCTCCAAGCACTTTGAGGGAGATTTCATTCATAGTAAACAAACCACAATGTTGAGTTGACCAGGCAATTTCTACAAAACAGTTCATAGAATCAAAGAATTGCTGTCACTGAAAGACAACTCTAGAGATTGTCTAGTCCATGTCCCCACTGAAATAGTATCATCTCTAGCAGGTTGTTCAGGATGACGTTCAGTTTGGTCTTGAATATATGCAAATATGGAGACCACAACTTGCCTAAGCAACTTGTGCCAATGTTCAACCTCTCCCACTGTAAAAAAGAACAAAGCCAAACGAAACTTTTTTCTTAAGTTTAAATGGAATTTCCTGTAGCTCTGCTTGTGTCAATTACCTCTTGTTCAATCACTGGGCAGCACAGAGATGTGCCTGGCTCTGTCTTCTTTGTTTTGCTCTCCAAATCAGGTATTTCTGCATATGGATAAAAGCTCTCTGAACTCTTCTTCTCCAGGCTGAGCAGTCCCAGTTGTCCAAGTCTTTCCTTATATGCCAGATATCCTAGTCTCTTAATGGTTGAATTATTGACATTACTGTCAATTATCTTGCTTAAATGGCTTTTCATTGTGCCTCTCTGTTATGTTCTTGTTTCTTGTACTGGGGAGCACTGGATCCCACACTTGAAATGTGTCTCACCACTGCTAAGTAGATGGGAAGGATCACCTCCCTCAACCTTCTGGCAACGGTCCTTCTGTAACAGCCCAGGATGCTATTGGATTATTTGCCAAAAGGGTGCGTTGCTAAATCATGTACAACTTCATGGTCTTCTAAGACTCCCAGATTCTTTTCTGCAAACCTGTTTTGAAGCTGATCAACCCTGGGTCTGTCCTGGGACATCAGCTGTATCTCTCCAGGTGAAGGATTTACTGTATCCCTTTGTTGAACTTCACAAAGTTCCTGTTGGCCCATTTCTACAGGTTGTCAGGGTCTTTCTAACCTTGGTTTCCATGTTGCTGGTCACAGCCCTCTGAGTCCAGTCTTTCAGACAGCTCTCAATCCTTCCCACTGTCCATTTACCTAGTCTATACTTAGCATCTGTTTGTCAACAAGGATATTATTGGAGATGGTGTAGAAAGGCCTTTCTAAAACCCACAATATGGGTTGCTTTCCATCTGTGAACCAAGCCAGTGAGTTGATTATGGGTGATATTAGGTTGGTCAGAAAGCATCTCCATAAATACATGCTGAGGACTCCTAATCCACTTCTTGACTTTCATTTATATGGAAGTAGTTTCCAGGTGCTTCAGTAGCTTCCCAGGGATTGAGGTGAGGCTGACCAATCTTTAGTTCCTCTGGTATGGGAGTGACATCTGAGTCTCTGGGAACATCCCTGAACATCACAGTCTTCAGAAGATTACTGACAGTGTGCTTACAGTACTATCAACCAGCTCAGTGAGCACTCACAGGGTGCATCCCATGAGGTCTTACAAAATTGTGTCTGTCCAATATATTTAGATGTTTCTTAACCTGATTTTACTCCACCAAGTCTTCCTCATCCTGGAATTTCCTAGGGTACTCAGAGTCTTAGGATTCCTGAAGGGTTGATTTTACCAGCAAAGAATGAAATGGAGAAGGCACTGAGTGCTTCAGCCTTTTTCTTCTTGTTTGTCACCAGGTTCCTAGTCCCATTCAACAGCTATTCACATTTTTGCTGGTTTATGTACTCACAGAAGCCTTTCTTGCTGCCCTTTATGACTATATTCAAATCTGAGGGGACTTTGGCTTTTTTAATACCATCTCTACATGCCTGGACACTTTTTCTATATTCTTTCCAGGTTAGCTGCCCCCACTTCCACCTATTTTTGGTTCTTCCATTTTTTTTTTTTTTCCTGAATCTAGATAGGATCTCCTTTTTCATTCATACAGGTTGCATTTTTTTCCCTGGTTGTCGAAGTGCACCATTCTTGAGGTTGGAGGAGGTGATCCCTGAATATCAACCAACTCTTTTGGACTCCTCTCCTCTTCAGGACTGTCTTCCATGGAGCTCCTGCAAGGAGATCCCTGTAGAGGCCAAACCATACTTTTCTGAGGTCTATTGTTGCAGTCCTGATTTTTCCCTCATTCCATCCTCTCAGTACCCTGAACTCCACCATCTCACAAACACTGGACTGAAATCAAGTCTCCCTCTGAACTTCACATTCCTAACTGGTTCTTCCTTCTTTGTAGGTAACAGGTTCAACAAATCACCTCCTTTCATCTGCTCCCTGATAATTTTTTTCAGGAGGTTGTTGCCAGTGCACTCAAGAAACCTCCTAAGTGCCCTGCACTGTTCTTCCAGCAGCTGCCAGAATGACTAAATGTTTCCCTTAGATGTATTAGCTATTTCAAATGATTGAAGTGTTTTAAAACCATGCTTTTTTTTTTTCTTTTGTTTGTTTTGGGTGTTTGTTTGTTTAAAATCTTCTTCTAATTAGGATAATTTCATTGAAACATGTTGTCATAACTTTTAAACCTTGCAGGTATTTTAGGTGGATATTCTTGACCATATAGGTGGTAAAGTTCCAGCAATGGAATGCAGCATGATGCTGCTAGGAGTTATTGGGTGACTCTTTCTCATACAGTGAGCCTTTGAAGTTCATGTGTTTAAGGAATATAACCTCAGACCTCTTTCGCAAGCTGGAAGTCTCTCTTTCCCATCTACAACCCTTCCAAGCAAGAAATCATGAGGAAGATCAAGAAGTGGAATATGGTACTAGCCAATTATCAGTGAGAATAGGTGTGCAAATTAGGAGGTATAACATGACCAGATCATGAACAATGTAGCTAGAATCAAACCACTCAATGACCTTCATAGAAATTGACAATCTTTAACTGTCAGTTGCTAATACAAACCTATTAGAAAGGTACTCCCTCACTCACACCACTTGCTTTCAAATATCACAGATTAGCTTGTCCTCAATCAAAAGAAAGTATACTCCAAATACTCTGAGTGGTCTTCAAGTTATTCAACTCCTATCACCTCAGCATGCAGTTTGTTCTTAGTTCTTTAAGGGTTTTGTGATAAAATGTGGTAAACAAGCTCCCCATTGCTTTGCAGTTCATCAGAGCACAGTTGGAAAGTACCTTCAAAGTTTATTTTCTGTTTAAAATAGCTTCTGCTAGAAAGCATTACCACATGCATATGCACTCTGAGTATGATTAGCTGGTAAAAGTCAACTACTGGTGCTTCAATACAAGGGTTTTCTCAATTCTTGAAGGGATTGCTAAATTCAGACCTGAAATGTAATTAAAAACCCGGGAAACTGATTTGTTTTTCAGGACTGAATGAATAGTTGGGTGATTTTCTATTGAGTCATAGGTCCACTAATTCTCAGAATTCTGAGTATTTTCTGCATTTTTTTCTAACTAGAAAGCCATTTAGAATTGAAAAATACTTCAATTTATTGATCAACATCTGTTTTACTTCTATTATTTGTGCTATGGAAGGTTCTGTATATGTAGGGTCTCCTTTATGCAAAGGATCGTTTCGTTTAGATGCATTGGCAATAATGTTTCATGTCTTTTAATTTTGTCTGGCTTCTGTGATATCAGTGGTGTAAAAGAGAAGTTTGGTCAACCTTGACATAAAAGAGACAATCACACCTCGCAATTAAGGGACATTTGTTGCTAAATATTATCATGCCCTTAGAAAAGGAACAACTTAAAGGTACCTGAAAATTAATACATATATACCTTGCATGTCTTTCCATTACCAAGATAATTAATGAGGTATCATTACCAGGTTTAATTACTATAGAACCATAGAATCATAGAATCAACCAGGTTGGAAGAGACCTCCAAGGTCATCTAGTCCAACCTACCACTCAGTCCTAGCCAATCAACTAGACCATGGCACTAAGTGCCTCATTCAGTTTTCTTGAACACTTCCAGGGACGGTGACTCCACCACCTCCCTGAGCACCACATTCCAATGCCAATCACTCTCTGAAGAACTTCCTCCTAATATCAAGCCTTGACTTCCCCTGGCACAACTTGAGACTGTGTCACCTTGTTCTCTTTCTGGTTGCCTAGGAGAAGAGACCAACCCCCACCTGGTTACAACCTCCTTTCAGGTAGTTATAGACAGGAGTGGGGTCACCCCTGAGCCTTCTCTTCTCCAGGATAAACAACCCCAGCTCCCTCATCCTCTCCTCACAGGGCTGTGCTCCAGGCACCTCACTAGTTAGCATGGATCTGAGAACTGTCACGTTTTGAACCATTTGGATTGGGTAGTTAGCATTTGAAGCCAGAATTCTAATACATTTTTTATTTCCTTAATCCTTTCTCCCTGTGATACTTCAATATTTATACAGCATATTCCTTACCTAAGGCAGAGAAGATGGCGGCAGCCCAAAACATTTCTCCCATTAAAGCTGGAATAAACAGTAGCCCTCCCATCCTCTTTCCATAAAGCTGCTGGAAAGGGTCTAGCATTGTCACATAGCCTTTGGATCGCATGGGTTTTGCAAAGAAAAGGCCACCTATGAAGGAAAAATAGCATAAGACAACAGCTGCAGTGGAGAAATTCATAGCCATTAAGGGGCGAAACACAGATTGTTATTTCAAGGTACATAAATATCAGTATTACTGCTTGGTTGGTTTTGTTTTGTTTTGTTTTGAATAAGTAAGTACAGTTAAAATATCCCCTAAGAACTCTTACCTTGTGTCTGCCTGCAGAATTACATAAACACATCTACACCACCACTATCTATGGTCAGATAATGAAAAATAAGTTTGTCTCATTTTGTCTGCTCCAGTTTACTTAATCTGGCTTTATGGATGCTGTCAGTTTTGTCTAATGTTGGGTCAGCCTAAGGGAATGGTTTTTCTACCTAACCCTGTTCATTGTTAGAGCAGAATCCAGCATGGATTTTCACATGGCCCTATACTCAAAGATAAAACTCTCTGGGAATCTTGGGCCAGACACATGGTTTAGTGCACACACAGCAAATCCGATTCTTTCAGGACAATTCAGATTTATGATGTGTGCTTAACTCAACCTTACTACACCTGCAGGGTAAGTCAGCTGCCTTCTGGGTTCTGCAGGTGTCAGGCTCTCTGAACATTTGTCATACATTTATTTCACTTATGCATGTTTGGGAATTTTGATGTATGGCAATTCTGCTCTGCCTGGCTGGCACGTGGCCTAGATATGTACATGAATGTGCAAAGGCCTCACCTTTCTAATGTACAATCCTTGAAATCTTTCTGGCTAGGGAAAAAAGAGGACATATCTCAGGAAGGATGAAAGAGACCTTGATTGGAAACCTGTGTATTTGAGATCTGTACATGACCATAAACTAAGTAGATGTTTGCCCCAGTAAAACTGTTGAAATGTAATATCTGGGGTACAAAAGAACCCCTCAAACCTTGGAAAACCAGTCTGTTCCAAATAATATCTACTGTTCAGTATCTGGCAACCTTCAGTTAAGTATTTCACCACAAGAAATGTAATATACTCATTGTATTGTCAAGAAGATTTTCCACATTTTTATTTATTGCCTTAGATCAGTCCTATTTCTTAATTTCATTAAGTTCCCTGAACAGAAAGTACTGGTTTACTAATCACAGTTTATTTATATTGCTTATGTTAATGCTGTCTTTAGGTAGGTTGCCTGCATGCAGAAACTCCAAAGGAAATCAGACACTTTAACTGTTAAATTACTTGAAAAATTAGGAAAAGCAGTGTGCAGCACATTATATCAATCTTAAATCCCCCTAATCTGAAGTAGTAATATTTCTTCTAGCCTTGTATTTATGGTTTTGAGGGATTTGTTTGTTCACTTGTTTTATTTTGTTTGTTTGGTGAGTTTTGTTTGTTTGTTTTCATAAGAAGGATAAACAACTCCTTCCCCTAAACCTGCAGGTACAGATGATGCCACAGTAGTGCTTTCTTCTCTTTGCTCTGCAGAGATATAGATACAGTCATGACATAGACTTCTTTTCTCTGCAGTGGCCATTAGAATTTTCAGTGGAAAAAAAAATGCATGGCTATCTTTTAAAACAGCTAAACAGGATGGGAGAGTCTCTGCCTCTTCTGGGTTCCTATTAAATTATGTCAATTCTAGAGAGGCTAAGAGTCACAAAGACGCTTGTGGATTGTAGGATCCTAAAATCAATGGATGCTGACCCTTATGACCTAAAATTTACATCAGCTGATCTCCAGGCAACTGGAGACGGCTGATCCACTGTTATTTTATTCTTTACAGGAAACAGACCTCATCTCAGCAATAGAGCTGGTCAGCACGTGACAGAGGAATATCTATGATGGGGAAAAAATTCTGCCCAGGAAGAAAGAAGAACCAGGACAGACCATTTCTGAGGAGAAAAAAACAGTACAGGAGGGCAGTCAAATTGTATAGGAAGAAATGAAAGGGTTGAAAAGATCAAAAGTTACCAAAGAGAATAAAAGGACAGAGCAAGTGGAAGGACCATGAGAAAAAAAAATCAGAATAGACTGAGAGGTCAAGTATTATTAGAAAGGCTAATATACCTATCACGTTAATGAAATACGAAGACCACAGGATCTTATTTGTAAAAAGAATCTTTTTAAATGCTTCCATCAGCTGTCACCTTAGGGACATGATCTGCTCACAAATCAAAGGGCTGCAATTGAAACTTTGTGGTCTATCACCATGGTTTACAAGGCAACACTGTTGTGAGATGCTTCATGTGGTTGAGACATGGCAAGAATTTTTTTATTGCTATTATTTTAAAGAGAAGTAAGGAAGTTCTGAGGCTATGTTTCAGGAAGTGGAGGCTACAGGATTAAAATATTGCACTCTCGGGGTATGGTAGGATAGCGTATTTGTATGTTGGCATGTGATTTGGGTTTTTGCATTACATTTAAGAAGATGGTTGGTCCATTTATAAAGGAATAGACTGATTCTACCATGGACTTCCTACACAAAATTAGGCCAAATTACTTAGATGGTTGATGAAGGCCTGTAAAGGTAGATAAGTTCTTCAACAACCTGAGAAGATATTTGCCACTCTTCATTTCCAATATTTATAGACACCCTGATACTATTGTATTGTGAATCATGCAAGTCATACAGACTGAATGTATAAAATATAGTATAGATCATAGTCTAAAATCTCACAGAAATCCTTTCATATTTTGACATCTGTAGATCACTATGATTGTAATAATCAAATAGGTCTTGCCAAGGCAATCATGAGACTTAAGATGTCAAACTATTTATAGTGATTTTCTGGTTTTCTTTTTAATTGCCAAACCTATCAGCAGAAGTGATCTAGTTTACCTGAGTATCCTTTTATCAAACACCAGTTATTTCATTTCAAATGATAGACTTGTCATAAGAACTGCTTAAAATGAGAGACTATTAGCTTCAGCTCTTTGCTTACCTAAAATCAGACTAAGGGAATATCCAATAGGTGCCTGAGCCCACGCTAGACCATAGCCTGGGACATACACAGCTTCTGCTGTCCCATTGATGTAACCTCCTCCAACCCATGTGGCTGAAAAAGAAGCGATGGAAAAGTTTTTAATGTGCAGAAAGAAAGAAAACCTTATCATGTTGCAGAATGAATTTGTCATCATTTTCAATATCGGTATTTAAGAGATATGTTTAGCTTACAAATGCCACCTTTGGTGGTCCTTCTGTAAAAGATAATCTTAATTCGAAGAACATACAACCTAAGCATGCTAAACATTCAGAAGGACTGGGACAATCGTCAAGGTGCCTAAGTTTCTGTAGTCAGTGAAGATGTGAGGGCTGAGCCTTCCACTACTTGTTCACAAGTGAATGAAGCACATCAACTCATGAATTTTCACTATTTCCATTATGTCAGTCCAAACAAAGGAGAGATGCAACAGGGGATCTGAAAAGGAGTAATAAACATACACTGATAAAGTTGCCCCAACTGCGAAAACATTTAAATTAAACAAGAATTTAATGAATTCATAATTTACCAGGGCCTTCATGAAAAAAAATTGTCCTGAAAATTGCGGAAGATTGCGGATGCATAAAGTATATTTAGTAAACACTGATTTCCCTAAGTGATTTATTTCCATATTTGGTTGTGGTGGTTTTGTGCTTCTAAACTTTGACTAATTATTTTTTGTGCTTTGTGAAGGCATGTTCCAGAGGTTAATTGTGCTATCTGCAATATTTCTACTCTGAAAAGAAGTATTCAATATATCAACCTCAGACGTTTAATAAATTGCTTCTCTTGCCTTGAAGCGAACTTTCTATATTTGAAAATTTGACATCTACAATAGGTATGAAATAAAATCTCCAGCACAGAAATGCATTGTGATGACATCCACAAAAAAATTCATCACATATAATAATGTTTACTTCTTCCTGTTTGCAGATTCCATGCAAAAAGTTCCTGATTTTTTCTAATGTATAATCAGTAAGTCTCAGGAATCTGTGTCTGTAATTTGAACACGGGCAGGCAGATCACAGCGAGTACTAGGTTTTTGTAATGCCTTTTTTGATTTGCCTCAGAAGCCTTTGACTTCTCTTATAAATGTAGTTCAAGCTTTCTGTGCAAAAATTCACAACTGTAAGACATTTATTTTCCATAAGCATTCTTCAGAATTTTTCCACTGTCATACAAGTAGATTTAATTTTGTGTTTAAGATAAATAGTCAGAGGTAAAAACCACATAAATTTAGTAAAAATCTAAATGACCACCCTTCTCTGTTCAATTGTGGTATCTCTCAAATACTACCACAAGGTACTTCTTTTTAAACTCAATGTTAAATTACAACATAGCCTTAGAATCAAAGATCTCCAGCAACCAGAGCATCTATGGTTGTCCCTCTTTCAGCATTTTGAAGCAAAACAATGGGCCACTGTTGTTGGAAGTACTATAATGGGCTTGCATGAGGGAAGTGCATGCAGAAAATGTCTGCAATGAAAGAACTGATCCAAAGAATTCTGCTATTGGTAAACTTTTGGATATTGAGATCTGCTCTGCACTACAGAGACAACAGGTGAGCCATGTTCTTGTGGGACTACATAGACAAGATGGGTGAACACTGATCCTTGATAGGATGAACAGGGATACAGAATCTACAGAAGTAGTTGTCAGACACTTGAGATTTTTCAACTTTTTACAGTGTGAATTAAGGTAGATGGGAACAGGGCATTTTACTTTGTTTACCAGAGTCCTAGAATAAGGAAATTATTGAATGGTTTGGATTGAAGGGACCTTAAAGATCATCTAGTTCCAGCCAATCTGCCATGGGCAGGGACACCTTCTAGTAGACCAGGCTGTTCAAAACCCCATCCAACTCCACCTTAAATAATTACCAGAGATGGGGCATCCACAACCTCTCTTGTTATGTTTCAGTGCCTCACCAACCTCACACCAAGGAATTTGTTTTTCCACATGTAATATAAAACTGCCTTCTTTCAGCTTAAAGCCATTACCTCTTACCCTATTGTCGGAGAAGGGAGACGCTGACACCAGTTGATCATCAGCAGAACTCCTTTATTGAACACCGCTTTAGGGTTAAATACAATCCATAATAAGCTTATACATATTGCAAAAGTTGAGCTCATGATTGGTTACATTGTGAAAGCTAACTCCGCCTAATAATGCATGCCTGTGATTAACAACGTGATCAAACAGTTATGTGAGCATTCTTTTTCTGTACCCTGGTTATCGGACACCTGCGTCCTGTTTACCAGCTTCTATTGGAACCTCCCCATCTCAGAAACATTCCGTCCTTGGACCACTCTCCATTCCACTTCTCTGCTCATCTCTATCAAGTTGACCTGGTTGTGACCCTTCTCAGTCAGCCAGGCCTGCACCAAGCTCTCCACACCCTATCTTTGTACTCCCTGATAAACAGGTCCTCCTCATCTTTCCTGTAGACCCCTTTGAAGCACTGTAATGCTGCTATGAGTTCTCACTGGAACCTTCTCTTTTTTAAGCTGAATAACCCCAACTCTCTAAGCCAGTCTTCACAGGAGAAGTGTTCCTGCCCTCTGATAGTTTTTGTGGCACTGCTCGAAATCCACTTGAGCATGTCTGTGTCTTATCACCTCTTCCTCATGATGGGGGCTTCAGAGCTTAACATAGTACTCCAGGTGGACTGCCATGAGAGTAGTATAGAGGTCAACTCCATTAAATCACTGGTCACACACTTTTTATGCAACCTGGGATGCAATTTGCTTTCTGGACTGGTAGCACACATTGCTGGGTCACATTGATCTTCTTGTCAAACTGGCATACCCAAGTCTTTCTCTGCTGGGTTGCTCTCAATCTTCTCATCCCCCAGCCTGTATTCGTGCTTGGGCTTGTCTTGACCCATGTGCAGGACCTTTCAACAGGCCTTATTGAGCTTCATGAGGTTTACACAGGCCCACCTCTCAAACCTGTCATGATCTCTCTGTAATGCATTCCTTCCCTTCAGTGTGTCAACTGCACTACAGAGCTTGGCGTAAACTGAAAACTCCCTCAGGGTGAACTCAATCCTACTGTCCATGTCATAACACTGGCTCAAATATTGACCCTTGAGGGACACCTCTTATCTCCACCTGGACACTGAGACATTGATCACTGGAGCTCATGACTGCTTGGGATGTGTGTGGTCTATTGTGTCTCAGGCACCACAGAGTTATGATTGTAAGCACCTGTATACAATAAGAAAAGCATATATTTAGAAAGGGAATTATATTTGTCTCTTTCCCTGGACAAAAAGTACAAGCATGAATTCTTCATGAAAGATACCAACTTCCAGATGTGAAATAATATTACATGGTCTAGGACAGATGTCCAGCATTGCTGCAGCCTTGGTGCAAGGAAGTTTCAACATCCAGCATCAATTTGCCTAGGGTTGCTACTGAGGTGGCAGGTGCTCTCCAAAACACACTTCAATGATGTGCCTAACTCCTTTACTTTTTCTTCTGGAGGGGTTCAGGTTACTTTTGTGTGGCACCACGGGGGCTTCCCCCCTCCCCTGGCTGAAGGGAAAGAATACCCTAGGTGTTGATGGGTAAGATGGCATGGAGGATTTAACACGTATTTTCATTTAGATTTCTTGATTTCTGTAATGGGGTTTGAAAAACAACTGCTTATTTATTTTTATGTCCACATGACTGCTCTGGATCATCTGTCAAGGAACCCAGAGCTCTAGAAAGGTGCTATGTGGCTTTTCCTGAGAGAGTGAATGGATAGTCTGCAAGTACATTGATATCACTAAATACATTAGAAAAGAAATAATGGGGTATGATTGGATGGGACTTCAATCTTAGATATTAATTTTATGATCCTCAGTTTGCTAAGCCACAATTTAAAGTTTAGTATCTTTTTTTTTTGGTGACATTATTATTATTTTTTTCCTAAATAAGACAAAAGGAACATAAAATTTAATAATCTATGGATACGTTCATGTGGCAATCTATTTTAATCCTCTCTTTGTCTGCCATCCTAAGAACAAGAAAAAAATGCAGCAAATGCTGACGTCCATTTACAACATGCACCCTAAAAAATGACCAGAAAAATACCGAGGGTATGAACTACAATCCTGCTCCTAGTTCATATGAAGAACACAGAAATTAATCTCAGATTTCTTTTTATATATACTGATACATATTAGAAAATCGGACTATAGGCTCTTCTCTTTTAATTATATCATCTGACCACTGAAATTCTCATCTGATCACTGAAATTATTGAATCAACTCATCATGTTCTGTAAAATAAAATCCTGACCTAAGGATTAAAAAAACCCCACAATTTTGTAAGTTTGGTTATTGTTTCGGTTGGTTGGTTAGTTTGGTTTTTTTTTTTTTTTTGTGAAAGTGTATGTATGTCCATCCAACTAAAACAAAGGGGGAAAATGACATTAATATACTGTTATTTTTTTGATCCTGTTAACAAGCATTCATGATATCGTCTTAAATGATGTGATCATTTGATGATCTCAAATTTGATGTTTAAACTCAATCACCCAAAATCTTAAAAGACTCAAGTTGATGATCTCGAATTTGATGCTTAAACTCAATCACCAAAAATCTTAAAAGGCTCAAGATTGTCAGAGATACCATCTCTCAAGAATTTCACACACCAATTAAGAAGCACTAATGTTTAATAGAATAACTTAACTATAATTATGTAAAAATGATACAAAGGTTAAAGACTTGTCTACTGTGGTGCTATGTTAGATGTTGTGATCCATCCATAATTCAAGCTTCTCACTCTTGTCTAACTGCAGATACACCGAGCCTTCAACAGGCTTTGTGTTTAGGCATTTCAGAAGCTAGCTGGCACATCTGCTTCTTCAGGATCACAGTGTACATCCAGATATGTCCATAGTCATTATTCATAGGTCATTCACTTGCTCTATGTTCAATGCAGTTTAGAAAATCAACTATAATTACTCAGGAATCTTGAGTTCATCTCTATGAAGCTACTTATGATGATTATGCCATGATTTTTATTTTAAATGTGTAGGTTAATTTCTGTCATCCTCCCCACAAGCAGCCTTAGAAACTGCTACCTTTTCAGTATCCAACACCCACAGAGCATGGTAGTGCCTGTTTTAAGCAAGAAATGCAGAATTAGGCCTTAGGTCATAATCCAAAGTACTTCATGTCCATATGAACAGTATCCTTTCTGGAAATCTTTGATTTTTTTCCTTCTATGGGATAGGCCTTGCTTTTTAAATTCATATTTAGACTTAAAGCTGTAAAACAAAGAGACCGTGTTGGAATAGCCATCTATCTCTGAAGGCATGTTTATGAGGTGCAAAATCCTCATCTAGGTTTTTTAAAGAAGTAAACATGCCCTAGAATAACGTGGCCGTTTAGTAAAAACGATTGCAGATTTTGATCAGCTTACTTTCACAATTATTTTATTATAGTTTTACAAACTCAGTATCCTAATCGCCCTCACAAAGACAAAACCCAGACTGCATTCAGCAGAGCTGTGCTCACGCCTAACTTTGTGTGCCAGGCGAGGTTCCCCAAAACTTAAAGTGTGATTTACTTGCCATTTCAAGCTTTAGTTGCCATATTTATGGAAGGAAAAGGTAAGAAAGTATGTGAACTCTGATAGTATAAAATCCATGAGCGTTCAGCTGTGTAAAGGTTTTAAGATCAGCTCACTATTCTACCGCAGAGATGCTACCCTACACGAGCTCCAGAGCTTGCACAAAATGGGATGAGCACATGTGGCTGTGAATTGAGGTAGTTATTGAAATCACCTGCAATATAGGAAACACCAGTTCAAATCTTCTCTCTGCTTAATCTGTTACAAAACATATTCCCGTAAAACAGTATTGAAAAAGCTAGAACTTGTGTCTCCTTCCACATGCAAAGATGTTAGTTATAATCAATTGTGCAGGCAATGTCCTGTTTCATCTCCACTCCCCCCCCGATCTAATGATTACAGTTTTGTGGCAGCCAATATCCCTGAAAAATATTCTGGTTTCAGTGTTCCTGAAAACATTTAATTCAGCAGAAAGCAGTCAAAACAACTCTTGCTGTGAGTGGAATCTTTTATCTGATGCTTTAGTAGCTAATGGTTATGTGATATAGTAAAGTGCAAAAAGTAGAACATCTACCTGTATTAACTTTTACAAACATCCTTCACTCAATATCCAAATGTTCTATTTTTAAGTGAGCAAAGTGCCTCTGCAAGGTAATGGGAACTTCTCTTGATTAAAGAACACAGAATTTTAGCCCAAGTTTTTATGTTTCTTCTTTATTAGATAATTGTGAAACCAAGACAGGACAAAACAATAAAACATAAACTGATAACTTAAATCTGGCAATTGAAAGACCTTTTCATGAATAGGATTCAGAATTTAAAACAAAAAACAAACAAACAAACAAAAAAAAAAGAAATGAATACTTTAAAATTCCATTACTTATATAAAAATGATGGGCCAATTCACTCTTCTTACAATGTATTTCTGTTCCAATCCCATGTTAGCTGCATAACTTGAGATTTTGGGCCATATTGTGAGTATATTGTTTATCCAGGTAAGACATCTGATTTGACTGCCTCTGGGAATCTGACAGCACTGCTTTCAAGTAATTAGTCCTTCGCACTCACACAGGCTTTGCCTACCAATACTACTATTCACAGCAATGTATTATTTTGTTAAATTGACGCAAAAGAAGCTACAAGAATCCACAAAGTAAGTTTGCTGAGATCATTGGAATTATGAGTTCGGATTTATACCAATTTTCTTTTAGAAACATATTCTTAAGCAATGTCATATGCCCCATCTTTTGCATAAAACCTTCGCAAAGCACAACAATTCTGTTTAAAGAAAAACTAAGTCATCAAATTGGATGGCTTGATGAAACCAGCTATTCTTAAACCAAGTTATTTAATACTCTAGATAAATTTGATACTGTTGTTCCAAACCTATTTGATCTACAGATGAATGTGAAAGCAATGATTAAGAAATATAATATCTTTGTCCTGTCTGATTTTAAAACAATATTTGTTGTTTTTATATAGATATTACATTTGGTTGTTGGCTAAACAGTGGTCGTAGCAGTTGGTGAAAAAAAAAGTATGCATTTTCCCTATTTTACAGTATTCAACATGCACTTCTTCATTCAGATGGAAAACTGAGGAGTTATGCACTGGTGAAGAAAAAATGAAAAAGTGATTCGTTACATACCAGTCATTGTAAATCCACCAACTAGCAAGCCAATGTCTCTTCCACCGACTATAATAGCTTCACTGCGATCTCCTTCGCTGCCGGTGTTCTTGGTTTTCCAAGCAGCCCATATCCCAACTGCCAGGATAGCCAGGTAGAATACAACTATGGCCACTAGCCCCTCTGCATGGAAAGCCATGTTGGAGACCCGACTGCTTCTTTGATTGCTATTTCATTAAGACCTCTAGAGAGAAGGAATGATACATCTGCTTTTAACAAACCTGGTAAGATGCTTTTTAGAATCACTATATAAAGAAAATTGAGATGGCTACTAAATAGACTCTTCTGGTGGATTTATGAAATGAGTATTTCAGATGTCATTGAAATTAAGTTTGCACGCCAATTAAAATTCCTGCGGAGCAACAACCTGCAATTGTAACCTGCGACTACAAAGGGAAATGAACAATGTAGCTAAAAGCTGTACGACTCAGAAAAAAAAAAAAAAATCAGCTACTGAACACAACATTAAGTGTTCTCAAGTCCCCAGTGCCTCTCCAGTCAAGAAACAGTTTGGTACACAGAACAGGATAGAAGATCTTGGCCATGCAGGCTATTTCAAAAGTCTCTGTTTATGCAGAAGAAAAGCACAGAACAGTTCTAAGTGAGATAAGAGCAGTGGCTAAGAAACAGCTACAACAGCTAAACACATCTTTTGAGTCTTTGTGTGGGAGCGCTGCCTTTCCCTCTTTCAATCACGTTCCGTGTTTATAAATCTGCACTTCCCTTTTGGGCAGCATACAGTCGTCCAGCATTTGAAGACACTAATCTGTTTCGGAATCTGATAAGTAACCGGAAAGCTTAAAAGCTGTCGAACGGCGGAAATTTTCAAGCACACGAGCGAGGAAAACTCCCGGGCGACATCATCAGCGGCTGCCCCGTACACAGTCCTTCCCGGAGCCCACTCCCATCCCTCACCCTGCTGCTCCGCGATCGCTGTCACACCGCCATGCAGGCAGGACCCGCCCGCGCTCCCCGACGGCTTCTGGAACACCCATAGCGGAGCCAGCTCCCGGAGACAACTCTACCTACCCGGGTGACTCCGCACGCCGCGCTCCGCGGAGCCTCCACACCGCCCTGCGCGGTTGCACACCCACAGCAGGCGCCCACGGTGGGGCTCCCCCTGTCCGCCCCCGCCCGCCGCCCCGCGCCGTCGGGGAGCGGTTGCCACCGCCGCCTGCCCCACCTGCGCTCCTTCGCCGCGCTGCCCTGCAGCCCCCGGGTCACGGCCGCCCATCCCGCGGGGCGGTGTCGGGATTGAACTGCGGGGGGCTTTGCCCCCGCCCTTGGGTTTTCCCTCTTGTCGAGGCCTGGAGGGGGCGAAGGCGGAAGGTCAGGGTCCTCTCCTCCCCCGCGGCGTCGGCTGTGCACAGAGTGATGAGGCTGCGAGGGGGGCTCGTGGACTTAAAAGAGGAAAATCCCTTTATAAAGGAGGAGGGTTGAATGGGGTGAGAGGACCGTGTCCGTCAGAGCTGGGGGGAGGAAGGGGGAAAGACGTCAGAGTGCTAGGGGACGTCGCGGGGAAGTAAGGATGACTCAAGGGAGAGTGATTGTCTTGTCATGGCAGGGAAACAGGGTTAGGAAGTGCAATTGGGGTGAGAAAACAAAAAGGAATGAGGGGAAGGAAAGAAGGAACAGGATCATGCCAAATCAACAGGAAAGAAAAAGGAAGGACAGAAAGGGAAGTGCTACCAGGGGAGTGGAGGAAGAGTAGAGACATGGGGTAGGAAGAGGGATGATAAGCTCCATGCTTCCATTGCCCTCCCTCACACCCTTCCCATGTCACCCTCAGGTCTAACACTGAACAAGCACAAAGCCGAGGCACAACTGTGAGGAGCTGGTCAGGACCATCTTTCCTCATAGTTTCCTTTCAAACTTGGTTGAACATGCATCTGTGTTTCCCAGCTTCCTGGCAACTAGTTCTAGGGGTCTCCTTTTCTGCCATGCATCTTACAAACCTCACCTGCAAAGCTATGGTAGTATCAGCTTTCCCATGAACAGATTCTTACTCTCTGTCTCCAAATGATGCTTGACAATGAGTGCTGAGGTAAGGGTACACGTGCAAAGAGGACCCACATGTGCTCTTGCCCCAATTTTAACAAAGGGAAGATCACGCTGAGCTGTAGCAGTCACTGTCAGATCTTGAGGCAGGCAACATGGGCCGTTGGTTCGTGAAGGATAGAAAAGTAGAAATAAAAATCCCACAGGAGTGAGAACTGAGACTGGTAAAAGAACTAACTTAAAGTTGAAAATATAAAATCATCCTAGGATCAGAAGGAAAAGACCATGTGGTGAGATGTAAAAGCAGAGAGAAGGAAGGTGGCAAGTCAGCAAAGCTGAGCAAGGAACGACCCAAGGGCTGGCACTTTCCTGCACATTTGCTGACTACTTGGCTGGCAGAGGGACTTTGGCTGCCTGCACGTGGACTGATGAATGTATCACACCAAGTAGCAGACATTTATTATGCACACTATGTGCAATAAATTATGATTGTATCCCCATATATTGTGTATGTAACACTACTTTTGAGTCCCTGGATTCGGTTGAAGAAGCCCAAATAAAAGTGGCCAGAGAATTAAAGGTTATTAATGTTACTATTTTTGTCAGCCAATCTCATGGGTTCTTGTGTGATGCTGGTGATGCGAGGTTTGCTTTGGAAGTCTGCAGGAAAAGAGCTTCCTCCCAGTAAAAGTCAACACAGACACATTTTAGACATGAGAGCATCAAGGTACCCACTAAAGAGAAATTCTGTCACAAGTAAACACAACACAAATAATGAGAAGTCAGAGATTTTGAAACAATATTGAGGTTGTCTCAATTAGGAATAATAACATGTTCCAGCTATTAAAATGTGATAAAAAAATATGTGGGTGCTATAATCAATGTTAAATTACATTTACAGAAAGTTTTAATTACATTTTAGCCTGATTTTCTCCAACTTAAGGAGAAGGAAGTCATGACAATGCAAAATTCTGGGCAAAAGCGTGTGCTGGTTTGAAGCTAATTGGAATATTTTAATGGAGAAAATTATACTACAGGCTGTGAAAGGAAAACAATGGTCTACTTCAAAACAAGTGTCTACTTCACTCATAGGTTTGCTGAGATGTTTAAGAAAAGAACTCAAAACATAGATAACACAGAGTCTCTGGGGCACAGCGTCTCAGTCTAGCTGCTTCTAGCTTTTTCTTCTCTCTGCTGAGTAATCTCATTAACTGCTTTTCTTCTAACCTCCCTGGTCGAGCCTCCAAACTCACCTTGCATGTAAGGCAAACCTTGAGGTAAGGTACAGGGGTGGGGAGAAGGTGGAAGGGTGGCTGGGAGCCCCTCCTAGGGTCTCTGATTTCTGGGAGGGGAGTTGTGTTTCTGTATTACCTTTAACTTGTATATTTCTGTAACTATTCCTGACTATAGGGTACATATCTGCTTGTACATTGTGCTGAGCTGTAAATAGAGCTTCATTCCTTAGCTTCCAGATGGCTGAGTTCTAGTCTGGGTCATTTTGCAAAGTGTGGGGGGCGGGGAACTCCCAAACCATCACAAAGTGTTTGCCAAAATCTGTTTTATGCAAATTTAAAAAATACTGATTGATGAAAAAAGAAATTTTTACAAATTCTTCCAAAGAGTAAATCCCAGCTTTGGTATTCATTGAAGACAAATTCCTCATGTCATTAGTGAGCCTAATTAATGTCTGTGTATGACACTGGAGTGGGAGTTTCTGGAGATTAACGGTAAATTAATTATTTTGATGAAATTAAATTAAATTAATCCTGATTTTTTTTAAAAACCCTTTTAGTAGCCTACTTTGATGGATTTCATCTCTTTGATATTCAAGAATGCTTAGTAGCTTTCTATCCAATTAATCAAGTGTACTGGCCAAGTTTTATCTTACATGTGCATCTACTTCTGTGGTTGCTTAACTACAAATAATTTAAATCATACATCATCTATGAGCAATCACAGAATCATAGAATCATAGAACGGTAAGTTTGGAAGGGACCTCAAGGATCATCTAGTTCCAA
>VWZE01024614.1:0-25076 GCA_013396675.1 Eubucco bourcierii
GTAGCAGACTCCTACTATGAAGTCACCTTCCTAGATAGATAGAGACATCCTTTATCTTTTACACACACATACAGAAGTGCTTGTGAAATGGGTATAAATCTCAGTCTCTTTCTCAGATCCCCATGTGTCTGCTATATAACCTCTATAACCACTTGAACTGGAGAGGATGAATCTCCCTTAAAAGGGAAGGCAGTTACAATCAGGCACTGGGAAGTTTCACTGATCCAGTTCAGGAATATAGTTTTCTCCAAGACAAACTAAAAACATCCAGGTCTATCCATTCTTGTAATGTATAAAAATGGTGTCACTATGCATCTACAGGTGTTAACAGTTACTTCAAAAAGTTTCATAATGAAATGTCTGGAAAATCCATCCTAATTAACAAACAACCAGGTTTAACTTTGTTATCTGAACAAACAATGCCAGGATTTATAATAAAACCTAAACAAAAGCTATGAATTGTCATCTAATGTTGCAAGAGTAGGCAGAACTACACAAGTCACTTTAAATTGATGATGTTTTTATAGGCTTCAGACATTAATGTCCCACTACCAGTATCAACAAATTTATTAAAAACTTCTGAACAGTGAATAAGGAATGCAAAATAATGTAGATCTCTGTGTAGCAGAGAAGAATTAAGTAACTGATGTAATTATGAAATACTGCTTATAGCTTGACACCCCAAATTCAAGATAAACTATTTTGATATTTCATCACTTTGATGAGTAGTAGGAATGATGGTGACAAATCTAATAGTAAAAGAAAGTTTTAAGGCTTTTTTATATATCCAGAAATGTATTATTGATAAATTTTAGAGTACTCTTTAATATCTTGCTTGGCATGAGAAAGAAAGTGCAACTATTTTACTAGGAAGTTCTGTTATTAAATGAAAATTAAGTCCTTCCATTGCTCTACCACTTCAGTCAAGAAAGGCCCATGAATTTCTGATGAAGCTGACCTTAAACCAGAAAAAGGCCCCAAGTGCTTGATGCAAAGGTCTCACATATTATTTGAAACATTTCTACCAAAAACTTAGAAACCATGTAAAAGAAAAAAAAAACAAAAACCACCTTAAATCCATGGGTTATTACTGAGTCTAGGTTTTCTTTCTTAGGGGCAGTATCATGCTGCACTCAGGGGTGTGTGTTAAGAGGATAATAAATAAAAAATACTCTGTAAAAAGAAAACCCATAAGCTTCTCTCAATAAGTATGAGCTGATGGCACTTGCGTAGGTTGACTATCATGTTTTGAACATTTTAGTGTTTAGTTCAGAACACTTAGTCAAAGTACTAGAGATGTGTAAAATTGTGAGGAGAATGTTAATAAATAATAATCAAAATGAAGACTGTAGAATCTGTTTTTAATATCACAGACAATCACAGGATGTTAGCGGCTGGAAACGACCTCAAAAGATCATCCAGTCCAACCTCCCTGCCAGAGCAGAATCACTTAGACCAGGTCAGAAAAGAACACATCCAGAAGGGTCTTGAATATCTCCAGAAAGGGAGACTCTACAGTCCACCAGGTACATGAGCAATGCCTCACATGCTTTCACAGAATCATAGAATCAACCAGGTTGGAACAGACCTCCAAGCTCATCCAGTCCAACCTATCACCTAGCTCTAGCCAATCAACTAAACCATGGCACTAAGCGCCTCATGCAGTCTTTTCTTGAACACCTGCAGGAACAGTGACTCCACCACCTCCCTGGGCAGCCCCTTCCAATGCCAATCACTCTCTCTGTGAAGAACTTCCTCCTAATATTCACCCTATACCTCCCCCGGCACAACTTGAGACTGTGTCCCCTTGTTCTGTTGCTGGCTGATTTTGGTATTAATTAGCCAATATTATAGTCCTGTCAGATATGTATCCTTTCAGATAGGCTTCTGCAATATGAAGGACTATGTGGTATGCATCATAACCATTCTAATTAGATTCCTGTAAAACTGTGCTAATTTGGTTTCTCATTATTTCCACAATCCTTATTTTTTATCTCTTGTAGAATTGTTATGCAATCATAGATATCTCTTTGACAAGAAATAATTGCTACAGTTCTATTTCTCTAAAAATATTTCATAGCACCAAAACCCACTGGTCAAAACTGAACCAGGTGAAACAAAGCTGTTCTGAGTGGAACAAAACAGAACCATTTGAATCCAAAATAAATGCAAACTGGAACAAGTAGAATCAGAGATTATTGGCATGACATTTATCACTCAGTAAAGTAGGAAATAATAAAATACAAAATCCAAAACATGAAGGGCACAATTATTATATTAAAAATTTGTATTTCTCCAAGTTATATGTTTGGGAGGGAAAAACAAATATCTACCCACTTACCACTGTTTTGTCAGAGTATGTGGCCTCAAGCACTAAAATGCCTTTTTTTTCCCCATATCCTCTGATTTCATATATGCTGTATTCCAGCAATAACTGTTTAAATGTAGTGGTTATTAAACCATCAATAGCCATATAATCCAATTTAGATATAAAAGAGATAAATTATTAGCATGACCATGACTTTCAGCACTGAAACCTCAATTCTCTATCTCTTTTTGCTTTAAATATCTACAAGACAAAACTGTGATATTTCTGACATAATGGAGCAGGGTATGTCTAGGGAAGGCATGAGTCATTTATAAGGCTTTTAGAGGCTTGGATAAGTACTCTAATATGTAAATGCTCTACAAGTCAATACATGAACAATTTAAGAGAGATTTGTAACTTACAAGCAATTTCTATACCCACAGTACCCTCAGAAGACTGAGCATAAATAATAAGAACACCACTCAATGATTACAAAAGCTTACTGATTATTTGAGGTCATCTGTGACCTTAAAAAATAAACACAGTATTTGTGACATTTATACCTGTAAGTGGAAGTAAACACTTGAGAAACTAACTACTATAAGAAAAAGGAAAAAAAAAAGTGTTTTTTTTAAATAACAAAATTACAGAAAATAAGCTGAAGTCCAGTCCTTTGTTGTTTAGCGGGAAGTACCCATCACTGGCCTGTCCCAATAGATGAACATCATGTACACAAAGAAATTGTTTCAAAATTGAGACCCAGAATACAATTATGTTATTATTAAAAGCAAAGCAAATCAAATCAAACCAAACAAAAACCCCAAGCTAATTAAAACAAACAAACAAAAACCACCAAACCAAACCAAACAACTCTAAAAAACACTTGCAACCCAGAAAGTTAGTGCTAACTATAGACTGCTAAGCAATTCTGCAAACCAGCATAAAGGATGAGTATTCTGGATGTTCTGTATCTTAAAACCAAGAATACTATTTTTAAATTCTCAGACAGTGATTCAGGAATGCAACACCACAGTCTACATCTGAAAATATGGATGAATTCCTCTTATTGTAGCTGTCTTTTTAGCCTTTATTTATGGCACACAAACCACACACACACAACGTTACTGATTGCTTCTTTGCTGCATATTAACTTGGCATTAATTTCCAGTCCTTTTTATTTGCATAAGAAATGGAATGCAGATTGGGGCTGCAAGGAAGATCACAAGTGAAAAAAAAAAGGGAAAAAAATGGAAACAACAAATTTTAGGTAGATGATTGCAAACGGTATTCTAACTTTTAGCCATGGGAAGACTGACTCATAAAATACAGCACCTGAGCTGTCTTAATGATGGTATGGATGGTATTTCAATTTGCAAAATAGTGTGGTATTTTGAGAACTCCTGTTTCAGAAAGAGAAAGAGGTAGAGGAAATGAACCATGTTGTCCAGCTATCATAAGAAAATAGATTAGAAAACTGCAGGTTTAGTTACCAAATGAGATCCAATAGGGAAAATTATTGCAGCCTATAAGAACAGAGTAGGATAAATACCAGGGAGTAGATAAAAGTGAACTACAACTCATTCTTGACACAAAAACAAATAAACTAAGTGCAAATGCAGGAACTTGAAGTCAGCACAGACTAAGGAGTGAAGAAACAGAAAAGGTTTTCATTCAGAATAATGAGAGTTAAAAAAAGCCCAACATATATTTTCAGCTACTTTCAAGATAAGAGTTCAACATGTTTCAAATGCATTGTACAGTGTGCTATCTGCAAAATATCCTTTTAAATCCTGTGTCTCCTAATCACAAAAGAAGTCAATTACAATTTCTTTAAAAATAGAAGTGCGATATTTCCTTCAATAGCATGAGTTCTTCTTTCAAAAAGTCTTAGTCAAAAATTCACAGTAAGACTATTTAAGTATTCATGGCATGAAACAGAAACAATTCTATTATGAAATTTTGCTCACATTATACATAATGCATAAATGCTATTTAGTTTCATGTCATTGTGCAGATGGAACCCATGTCCCCTCCCCAAATACACATAAAGGAATGTAATTACCTCTTAACCTATATTAACATAATCACCTAATCATACTGTTGACTGTTTCACTTTACATTAACGAGTGACTCTATGTATTTACTGAATGTTAATGAACACATTAATCTTTACTTTTCCAAAGCAGTCCCACCTAGATATAGTAATACACATCTAAATGTTTAGTATACTTTTTCCCTCCCAAAAAGTGTCTCATTGAATACAAAACTATTTACTTGCTTGTGAAAGCATTTTCAAACAAACCCAGTTAATTCTGAATATGGTCCACTAAGCAGCATGATCTTGTTAATGAAACAAGTTGCTAATTTAGTAAATAAAATGTTCAGCTGTTTTAACTTTATCAAATGGAAATTCTAATCATCTCTTCTGTCAGCCTTACAGAAGCCTAATACTTTTCAAACAAGAGCCAGTAAAATATGGAACCAATGAAGAGAATAGGAAAAATGCAACCTCAGACAAAACATTCTTTCACAAATGTTAACTCACATCAAAATCTGTATTCTTCATTTTAGTTAGAATATTTTGCACTATGTAAATCTTCATTAGCAAGGTAGTTTATTGTACTGAACTAAATGCCTGAGAGACAAATTTGCGATTTCCTTGGATTTCTAACATAAGGGAAAAAAGGAAGAAAGAAAAAGCTTGATGGACTGCAAAAAGAAAACCAAAGAAATGCGTTCAGCAAGCATAAAATGTTTGATATAGGAATATAACAAATGGATAACACATGAGGAGGCTAGGTCAAAGGAAAACATAAACCCAAAGCATTCTTGTTCTGTACTGAATTCTAAGTTACTGCATAATGGCATTATCTCAGGGTCTTTCAGTATGATGTTCAACTCAGTACGAATTTCTCAGTGATGAAAAGAAAATAATGTTTCTATTCTGTTAGGACTGTGAAATGTACTATACACTCAGTTATAACATCTGTGATACATTGCACTTTGGTCTGGGCACTCTCAAAAATCAACTCTTCTCAGAGAGGAAGTACTGTTTCAGAGAGGGGATGAAAAAAAAGAAACACTTTTCTACAGGTTAGTTTCTTTGTAGTTTTTGTTTCAGTTGTGGTGTTTTGTTGGGGTTTGTGTGTTTGTTTGTTTTGAGGTTTTGTTGATTTTTTTCCCCCTGGTTTTGTGTTTTCATTTGGTAGTTTTTTTGTTTGTTTGTTTGTTTTTTTTCCCTGAGTGCTCTGTTGAAGCTGCTCAGGGCTACCAAAATAGTACCAAGAACTGGGGATGGACTAGAGGCAAAGCAGAGAACACAGAGACACTGTGTCACTATTTGTCAGATAGAAACACCTCTTATAGTATTGGTATGTTTTTCAAGCAAATACTTTAAAATGTGGGATAGAGAAAGTGAGACAAAATTTTAATGGAGATACACAAGACCTCTGCTACCTTTATACACACAATAAAGAGCATCTTTAATTTGCTGATGCCATTTGATTTTGCCAGATAGATCTGAGGCTTCTTCAGTGTTCGAAGTGTTGATAGCATTTTGCAGAATATTTACCTGGTATTTTAACTACTGTAGCCTAATTTATTACTTAACAGTTACATCTTTTTTTTATATACCCATGCCACATGATTTCCTTTCCTTTTCAGTTCAGCAATTTTACCATTATGAAACATCAATCTAAAGGTTAAAAGGGTGACTTTAAATATTAACATTCAAAAAATAATTATTTAAAAAAAACACCACCAAAAACCTTTTAACCAAAAACCAGATTAGCATTGCATTTAAAACAAAACTGTACTCAATATTTAGATAGCCCAAACTTACTTCAACCCAAAATCCAGCAACTCAGTCCAGGAATTCAAATGTATAAATGCTGAATATTTTAACAGATTTGTTGGTTTGTTTTTGTTTTTTTTTTTCCCCTTGTGTCCAGGTAGTAATTTATAACACAAAACCAGAAATTACTCAAGCTGTGTTATTCATCTGAACCTATCAACTGGCAAAACATCAGTTTAGAATTAATTCCTTGTACTCATTGCATTTTCAATCATACAAGGAGGAAATGAAATAGAGTACAAAGAAACTGGAGTCATTATTTTCCTTATGACGGTCAAAGCCCTCACAAGATGAAAAGCATACCAATAAGAACTGGACAGATAGGAACTAAGTGGCTATTCTGTCACACTGCATTTCACAAAAATTATCCTCAAGGTTCTCTGATTAGAACATGAAACAGGCAAAATAAGCAATACTTGCAAGACACAGTTGATGGAATATCTCTTATACAGTTCAACGGTTAACCATATTTCTTCCACATGATTTTAAAATTAAATTTGATCCTTCTGATGATCGTAACTATCAAATGGAAATTAATGAGCACTTTAAAAGAAGACCCAACAAAGTTACAACAGTACCACAATATTGCATGGTAACTTGTTAAGAAGGGCAATAGAAATACCTGACCAAAATTGCCACTGGCCACTGAACATAAGAAATCTGTAAATGAACTGCAAACCTACACAGAGTACCCGGACCTGCAAATTTCTAATCACTGCAGAAAAACAAAACCAACCAAAAAAACCCACAAAAAAACAGAGGAAATAAGTAAACCAAACCATACCTGGAGAAACTGGCTTGTTTTTGCATGACCCATATCTCCAGCCTCTACCTGTGCTCTTGAAAGCTTCTCTTCAGTTTCAGCTAGCCAGTGATTAAAGTTCTTCAGGTCACAATGAAACAGACGCCACTTCTCCACAGATTTGTCAAACCGTCTGCAAGTATAAAAGGAGATTAAATACTTAATTTCTTTATATATTTATTGATACTTTATTTAGAGATACAGAAGAAAAAAAAAAGAACTGGCATTAATAGGTAAAGGAATTTTTTTGGTCATTCTAGGTTTACACATAGTCAAAACATGAAACTATTTTTCACAGAATCACAGAATATTAAGGGCTGGAAGGGACCTCAAAGATAGATCACACAGGAGTGCACTCAAGTGGGTTTTGAATATGTCCAGAGAAGCAGATGCCACAACCTCTCTGGGTTGCCTGTTTCGGTGTTCTGTCACCCTCACAGTGAATTTTTTTTTTTTTCATGTTTCCATGGAACTTCTATGCTTCAACTTCCACCCACTGCCCCTTGTCCTGTCACTGGGCATCAAGAGTAGAGCCTGGCTCCATCCTCTTGACACTTACCCTTTATACATTTATAAACATGAATGAGGACACCTCTCAGTCTCCTCCTTTCCAAAATAAAAATCCCCAACTCCCTCAGTCTCTCTTTGAAAGGAAGATCATAGAACCACACAATTACAGAATATCAGGGGCTGGAAGGGACCTTGAAAGCTCATCCAGTCTAACCCCCATGCTAGAGCAGGATCATCACAAGAATCCAGGCAGGTCCTGAGTATGTCCAGAGAGGGAGACTCCACAATACCCCTGGGCAGCCTGTTCCAGTCTTCTGTCACTCTCACAGGGAAAAAAATTCCTCCTTATGTTTACATGAAACTTCCTATGCCTCAACTTCCACCATTGCCCCAATGACCTGTCATTGGTCATCACAAGCAGAGCCTGGCTCCATCTTCTTGGCATTCACCCTTTATACATTTATAAACATGAATGAGGTCACCTCTCAGACTCCTCTCCAAACTAAAAAGTGCCAGCTCCCTCAGTCTCTCCTCCTAAGAGAGATGTTCAATTCCCTTAATCATCTTTGTGGTTCTGCACTGGACTCTCTCAAGCAGTTTCATGTCCTTCTTGAGCTGGGGTGGGGAGGGGGGTGGGGAAGAACTGGACACAGTACTCCAGATGTGGCCTCACCAGGGCAGAGTATAAAGGTAGGAGAACATCTCTCAACCTACTAACCACAGCCCTTCTAATCCACCCCAGAATGGCATTGCCCCTCCTGTCCACAAGAGGACATTCATCATAATTAATATCTCATCATATTAATATCTAATTTACTGTGATGGCAATAGCATGACATATTAACATCCCTAACAGAAAGTGTAGTACTTCTGAGTGATGAAATGATCATGAAGCATGTCACAAATTAGTCTCTCACCATTTTAAAAATTATTTTCAATCATTCAAATCAATTCCACGGTCAAAATATGTTTTAACTGTACAGCTTTATTAATCCTCACTAACATCAGAGGTACAACACAGGTCTTAGTGTAACAGAGTACACATCTCTGTCACTTTACTTAGATGCTAGCATGAAGGGAACACTACTACTGATAAAAGGCCCCTAACACACCTTAGTAATTTGCTGTAGCTACTAGCACTGCAAATGGTCACTGCCGGCTAATGCTACTGGCATTGTGACTAGACAATGGTTTTTAGATCCTTTTCAAAGGGAAAATAGCTTAAAATAGCTGTAATGCATTTGATCTAAGATCAAAAAATCTAAAAAAAAAATAAAATAAAAATTGCTGCAGTGAGATACTACCTGAAAGGATCCCAGGCCTACACTATATTTCTGCTTCAGCTTTCCTGAGAGAAAATACATTTTGTCTGCCTCTCCAATGGATACAAATGTCCATTTATTATAATTGCAAAGAAAATACGATTTTCTTCAAAGAAATTTCTAACTATATTGTGTAGAGGGAATATTTATTAAACCCTTATATATATCTGTATATATATATATATTTCACTTCCATTTGAGAATTTGATATGGTTAGAAAAAACAAAAGAAAGAAAAATAAACCTGCCTGAAATAAAAGGTTGATTGAAACAAAATAAAAATATACAAAACAAGGGTTTGTACAGTAAGCAAGAATGAAAAATATTGTGACTGTTTCTTCAAGTCTACAGTCCTCTACATAAAAGATCATGTAAGTACTTCTGGCTCTTTGGGAAGATTTAATCTTTATTTGTCCAGAGTGACTGGTTCAAAATCTATTTGCCTTAGCTATTACCAAATACTAAAGAAATAAAATGAAGACATAATTTGAGGATTTTAATTTTATTTCCATATGGCATATGTCTTCACAAATTCAGCTATGCTGTGCTCTGGACTGATGTTGAAATGTGACCACTAATCAGAGATTAGCTAGAATATTTTGTTAGCAAATCATCATCGAACGTATCTCTGTTGTTTAGCTCAATAATCCTCTTTTACAGGATTATGATAGGTTTTAGAGTGTACTTAAAAGATAAAACCAAAGATGCTCAATTATTTTTCTAGAAAATAATCTATTTCCATATGGACAAACTCTACAATTGCTTGAACATTAAAGAAGTTAACTCATCAAATAAAATCACATTACTAAAAGGGAAATCAGACCATCTCTTCAATTGTACTGATATTTTTCAGTTTTTAGAAGACATTAATCTTTCTTGTATTCTATTGGTTATATACTCTCACTTTAGTTTTAAAAGCTTTTAATACCATATAGTGCTGAACACACCCTTACAAAGATACAGTTTTCTTACTCTAACGTGCTGCATGTGGTAATCACTTCTGATGAATAACATGTGAAACAGAGTTGGTCCAGCAAGCAGTGAAACAGACACTTCATATTTATACTGTTATATTAAATATATGATAGACATATTATGAGGCATAAAAAATCCCCACAAGCAGCAAACTATGGGAATTTTAAAAAAAAATAAATTCTCACATAATCATAGAATGGTTAAGGTTGGAAAAGACTGTAAAATCATGGATTGTAAAGTCCAACTGTCAGCCCAACACTATCATATCACTAAATCATGTTCCCAAAATGTTACGTTTACACATTTTTAAACACCCCAGGGACTCCACCACTTCCCTGAGCAGCTTGTTTCAATGACTGACCACTATTTCAGTAAACAATTTTTTCCTAATATCCAATCTAAACTTGCCCTGGCACAACTTGAGGCCATTTCCTCTTGTCCTTTTGCTTCAGAGAAGAGACCAACGCTTGCCTCACTGCAACCTCATTTCAGGCAGTCGTAGAGAGCAATAATGTCTCTCCATTCTCTTTTCCAAACAGTCCCAGCTCCCTCAGCTGCTACTCATAAAATGTATTCCTCAGGCCCCTCACCAGCATCATTGCCTTCCTCTGGACATGCTCCAGCACCTCAATGTCTCTTATACTGTGGCATCCAAAACTGAACATGGTATTTAAAGTGCAGCTTCACTAAAGCCATGTACAAGAGGCACAATCACTTCCCTACTCCTCCTGGTCACACTGCTTTTAATTTCTTGGCCACTTGAGCACACTACTGGCTCATCTTCAGACAAGCAACCCCAAATCCTTTTCTGCAAAGAAACTTTCCAGACACTCCCAAGCCTGTAGCATTGCATGAGGTTGTGACCCAAGTGCAAGACCCAGCATCTGGCTTTGATAGGCTTCATACATGTGCCCTTGGCCCATTAATCCAGCCTGTTCAGATCCTTTTGCAGAGCTTTCCTACCCTCAAACAGACTGAACACTTCCAGTCAATTTAGTTGTCTTCTGCAAATTTACTGAGAGTTCACTTGATCCCCTCAGCCAAATAATTAATAAAGGTATTTAACACAAATGGCCCCAAAACTGAGCTGTGAGGAACACCACTGGAGACCATCTTCCAGATGGATCTAATTCCCTTCACCACAACCTCTTGGGGCTCAGCCAGTTTCTGACCCAGTGAAGAGTATACCTGTCTAAGCCACAAGCAAACAGCTTAACTAGCAAAATGCTGTGAGAGAGAGTGTCAAATGCTTTGCTGAAGTCCAGATAAACATCCACAGCCTTTCACTCATCTGCCATGTTGGTCACTGGTCACAGGAGGTGACCTTGATCAAGCAGGGCCTGTCTTTCACATACCCATGCTGGCTAGGCCTGATCTCTTGGTTGTCTTATACATGCTGTGTGAGTTCACACCTTTCCATAATCTTTCCTGGTACCAAGATCACCCTGACAGCCCTGTAGTTTCCTGGATCCTCCTTCTGGCCCTTCGTGTAGATGGGTGTCACACTGGCAAGCCTCTAGTCATTTGGGAGCCATTTTAAACCAGGAATGCTGACTGGTAGATGGTGGAAGGTGGCTGGGCAAGCTCCTCTGCAGCTCCCTCAGCACTCTTTGGTGGATCACATCTGGATGCCCAGGGAGGTGGTTGAGTTACCAACCCTGGGTGTGTTTAAGGGTCATTTGGATGTGATGCTTAGGGTTATGGTTTAAGGTGAATCTTGTAGAGTAGGGTTATAGGCTGGACTTGGTGATCCTGAGGGGCTTTTCCAACCTGGATGTTTCTGTGTGATTTCTGTGGACCCCATGAGTTTCCAGACAGTGTAACTGCTTCCCTCTGGATTGTGGGGGATTTATTCTGCTCTCTGTCCCTGTCCTTCCGTTCAGGTGTCTGAATACTCTGAGGATAATTGGTCTAACTATTAAAAAACTGAGACAAAGAGGGCATTAAGCACCTCAGCCTTCTCATCCTTAGTGCTAATGTTCCTCCCTGCATCCAATAAAGGCGGTTTTTGTTTGTTTGTTTGCTTTTATAAACAAAAAACCCAAACACCACCACCACCAAAAAATACTAAAAAACACACAATTGATCAAAGAAGTAGTTTAAAGTATCCCTTGTACTGTTCAATTGGTTTGTTTATAAGATGCTGAAGGAAAAATAATTATTATTTAATTAAAATTTTTAATAAGCACACTTTAAAATGACAGACAAGACTTTTCAAAGGCTAAATTCTGCATAGAAGAGTAGTCTTCTGACTGTCTGTGAACTGACTTTTTTTGTTCCTCAAGTATAACTTGATTCATGGGCCTTGAGGTTAATAGCTGTTGAACAGCAGAACCTTTATTTGATTTAAAAGAGAACAGCTACTGCTTAGTCCTATACAGTTCAAACATCCATTCCAAACCACCCTAATGAACAACAACATGGTCAGTAAATTTCATTGAAAATGGACACAAACTATCAGAATAGATCAGGTAATCTTTTTGTTCTACCAATTTTAATATGGCTGCATACCTGATAAAGCCACAACAAAAAAAGGTGTCAGTCAGCACTGATTGATCAAATGATCACTCACACCATTAACAGAGATGACGTATTAAGACAGAGTCTCTGAATACATCACAGCATTCAGAACACAGAATCTTACTAACTAAAAGTAAAAAACATTTAAGAAAAAAAAAAAAACAACCAAAAAACCCCACAACTCACTCGAAGATCAGAAAACAGTTTATGGAAGGATTTCTTTAAGCCTTTATGGCCTGACACCTTCCCACAGCAGCTGACATAAGTCTCTTTGCTTCTTATAAATTCAATCTGTAGTAGGTTTTTAGTATACTGTGAAACTGTTATTTAAATAGCATTCTCAGGTTTTATTTTGGCACATGGTATCAACCATCTAAGAAATTGTTAGCAAAGCCCCAATACAAAATAACCAGTGCAAAAAACTTGTGTCTATTCAAGAAGGAAAGAAATAGAGAGATTTATAACAATTTCTACACAGCACACTTGGTGGAATATTGCTGTTAAGGCATCAAAATGAGTACTACAAGCTATTTTTTCAGGAATAAGCAGAGCTCGTACACTCAAAACATTTTTTCGTTGAATACGTTAGGAAAAAGCATAATTTGGAAACATTTTACAAAAAAAGTGTTATGGTAATAAAACATCTCCTACACTACATCTACATTTTACATCAATAAAACATCTCCTACACTACATCTTACACCACTGCAGCTTTCGTCTTCCCTTCATGTACTACAACTCTCTTGAGATTGCTAGGTATTCATTTCCACCTTTGCCCTATCAATTGTGTCCTTTGTTTTTTTCTCTTTTTATCAGGCAATGTGAACTGAAACCATCACAGTTTTCAAATCACTGGTTTAAATGTGATCTGCTTTTCGTAACTGTTACAAAATCTGGCCACAGTCACAGGAAGAATCATTATATCCTTAAAAAATACACTTGGATTCCTAGGTCTGCTTAGCCACAAATGAACTCAAGAGTTCTTGGCTGAGAGAGGATCCGATCAGTCAGTGAGGGGTGGGTGTCAAGTGGACGGGGCCAATCTCTCTCTGGTGGTGCACAGTAATAGGACAAGGAACAATGGATGCAAATTGGAACACAGAAGGTTTCACCTCTACATGAGGAGAAATTTACTGTGAGGATAGTGGAGCACTGGAACAGGCTGCATATGAGGGTTGTGAAGTCTCCTCTGGAGACTTTCCAAACCTGCCTGGATGCATTCCTGTATGGACATCCCTAGGTGATCCTGCTTTTGGCAAATGGGTTGGACTCAATGATCTCTGGAGGTCCCTTCCAACCTCTAACATTCTGTGATTGCTCAAGATTTGCAACAAGTGTTGCATTTCTTATCACTGTTGAAAGCAAGCAGACTATTGATCTGGTTAAAAATATCAATCACTCACATGAGTTACTTATTAAAGTGATTGTGATAATTTATCACACTTGACCTCCTTTATTTTTCAAAATGAGTCAAGCCCATAATTTTTTTTTTTTTTGTTCTTAGTATCTTACTCTGAATTATGAGGAAAAATATTATTTTACATTTTAAAAAAATGTAGAAAATTAAAGTAAAAAATCCATTTATTGCGGTCCGGTATGGTTTCTCATTTGGGGCACTACATTAAAACAGCCTTCCTCCTGTTCCTCACAAAACAAAATTATTCTTCCCAGCATGAAGAAGTTTATTAGCAGCTTAAATGCAAAAATTCAGTTGGAGTTAATATTAGTATCCCTGAATTTGCATTGCAGGACTTGCAAATTAAATCTCCCATCACTCTCCGTTCTTCCTGCCTTTGCTTTGTCTACTAAGAGTTGCAAAGAGAAGAAGAAGAAAAAATAATCAGTGAAAAGTTACGTATGTTTAAAACCTGAAGAGCAAACACTAGTAGTGCTTATTGGTCATGCTTCAAAAAACTTGTCACTCTCATCACAAGCAATGTTAAGCATCAGTAAAAAGCAGAGAAAATGGAGAGGCAAATTGCAGTGGAAGGTCCAAATTATACCTAAAATACATGTCCAAGACCTGTCTTAAACATCTATCTGAATACCCACCTTGCCCCACCCCTTTTTTCTCCTTCTTCCCGGGTGGAAGTACCTGGAAACCAAACAAAAGCCTTGGCACCTCTCAGTCTGCCACAGAGACACCGAGTTTGGCCTTACTCTGCAACCGGCTTTGTTTCTGGTAAACACAGGTAACAATGCTAAGCGTGTGTATCTCCCTTTTTTGGTGAAATAGCTTAGGATTGGTTCCAGGGGGGGTTTTATCTGTTGCTATTGGTCAGAGACACTCGTCAAAACGCTTAATGAACTAGCCAATTTGTTTGTTGCTGCTGTCTGTTTTTTCCGTTACCTGTTGGCATTGCTTCACACCGCGCGTAGCTGGGGACTTGCCTCCCTCACCAACGGCAGGCCTGACCCTGCCTGTCTGCCGCACTGAGCCGAGGGACCGCAACAGCTTGCGCAGGGGTACAACAGCTGCCCCCCTGAACTCAGCCTAGCCCGAGTCCTTTTAACTCCGGCCGAGTCTAGGTGAAGACCTAGCAACGGCCTAGCGACGAGTTGCGACACCGGCACCTGCCGGCCTGCCGCTCCGGCCCGAGGGCCCAGCACCCGATCGGACTGCTTCAGCCCTGAAACCTGGATCCTGCTTCGCCCAGGCGGCTGACCGCTCCCATGGCCTCCTGAGAGCCACGGAGGGTTTGCTTCACGTCCGTGGATCTTCTCAGACAACCTGCTCCAGTGGAGCCATGCTAGCAGCAAAACCCTGCCGCAGCATCACCACGGGGAAGGCCATCACATGTCTGGGAGTTTATTTTTCCTCGTTTATGCTTCTACATATATTTTTTGATTATAAATAGTGACACTCTGACCAGTGAGTAACTAACTCTCTTTTCTGAAATTTCTGAAAGTTTTATGTTTACCCTTTAAGTGGCAGTTTGTGCTGCAAGACTTTCCAGATGTTTAAATTTTCTAAAACCATTCCTAAAATCATATAAAGCAATCCAATTTTATATATATATATTTTTTTTATATGCATTCTGCAAAGATAGTTTTACCAGCCTCATAATAGAATCTGTGTATGTTAATTGTAAATAAGTTTGGGGAAGTTTTCTTTATATATATTTAATAAAATAATTTTATATCAGCCTCATTACAATTCACTTCTAACCCAGATTCAAACCCCTTCTTAACACAAATCCACTAGAATTCCATGCTTTTCTGGTGATCTAACTGTACTTAAATACTGTCACAATAATTAGAGAAAATGCAGTTGTTGCTGCAGTTACAGGTGCAAGTCCATTTCAAATGGAAGGTGGAAGAAGACATGGCTGCAGCTCCATCTCCATGCAGCATGTTGAGTGCTTCCTCTGCAAAATCTATGCATTACATTCTTTTACTCATAGTACTACTTCAAATAGCTGTTTTAAAATTTAAGAGGCTTTTGATTGTTTTACTGTTTGCAATCTTGTTGCAAGGTGGCAAGTTCAAGACCCACAAAAAGAAAAGGCTAATTAACTTCAAATACCAAGCACCTAAGTTGCTGAAATATTGGCACAGCAGAATTTAGGTGATAAAAAAGGTCACAGAATCACAGAATTCTCAGGGTTGGAAAGGACTTCAAAGATCATCCAGTTCCAACCCCCTCCTGCCAGGGGCAGGGATACTTCACACTAGATGAGGTTGCTCAGAGCCCTATCCAGCCTGGCCTTTAAAACTTCCAGGGATGGAAGTGAATTCCATAAGGACCAATGCTCTGAAGACTAAGAAAATTTGGAAAGATTATGACTGCCTTAGGAGTCCCCAACCACACAATTTGGACACTGGGAAAGTATCATTGCAGGCCTTGCAATTTGTAAACTCTTACCTAGGACTTCACCCTTATTTGTTATCAGAGACAAGATATTGGACTAAAAAGAAAAAACCAAAAACCCAAACAAACCACCACAGAATTCACAGAATTAACCAGATTGGAAACCTTCAAGATCATTGAGTCCAACCTATCACCTAATATCTTCTAATTAACTAAACAATAATCCTAAGTGCCTCATCCAGTCTCCTTTTAAACATCTCCAGGGATGGTGACTCCACTACCTCCCTAGATGGCACATTCCAATGCCAATCACTCTTTCTGTGAAGAACTTCCTAATGTCCAGTGTAAGCCAGTCCTGGTGCAGATTGAGACTGTGTCCTCTTGTTCCGTTACTGGGCATCTGGGAGAAGAGACCAACCCCCAGATGGCTACAACCTCCCTTCAGGTAATTGTAGAGAACAATGAGGTCTCCCCTGAGCTTCCTCCAGGCTGAGCACCCCCAGCACCCTCAGACTCTCCTCACAGGGCTGTGCTCCAGCCCCCTCACCAGCCTTGGTGTCCTTCTCTGGACATGTTCAAGCACCTCAACATCTTAAATTGAGGGGCCTAGAACAGGACACAGGTGTGGCCTGACCAGTGCTGACTACAGCGGAAGAATAACCTGCCTTGTCCCACTGGCCACACTATTCCTGATACAGGCCAGGATGCCACTGGCTCTCCTGGCCACCTGGGCACACTGCTGGCTCATGCTTAGATGCTGTCAAACAGTACCCCCAGGTCCCTTTCTTCCTGGCTGCTCTCTAGCCACAACAAAACAGTGTTTCCACTTGCATGCATCTTCTTCTACTTAATCCTACTCCTTTTGATGGGTATAGGTGAAAATGGTGTCAATAGTAGGTGACTGTCTGATAGCTGGTGCACTTCTTTGGTGCATTCTGCTTTTCTCTTTTTCTTAGCATATGCTTGATAGGAAGATGCAAGTGGGAATTCACTTCCATGCAGACTCCAGACTAGAATGTGTAAAACTTCACAGGATCAGAGGATCACAGGATGTTAGGGCTTGGTAGGGACCCAAAGAGATCATCAAGTCCAATCCCCCTGCCAGAGCAGGACCATACAATCCAGCTCAGGTCACAGTGGAACATCTCCAGAGAAGGAGACTCCACAGCCTCTCTGGGGAGCCTGTTCCAGTGCTCTGTAACCCTTAGAGTAAAGATGTTCCCCCTTGTGTTGAGGTGGAACCTCCTGTGCTGCAGCTTATATCACAGTATCACAGTATCACAAGGGTTGGAAGAGACCTCAGAGATCATCAAGTCCAACCCATCACCACAGCCCTCAAGATTAGACCATGGCACTAAGTGCCATGTCCAAACGTGCCTTGAACGCCTCCAGGGACGGTGACTCTACCACCTCCCTGGGCAGCCCATTCCAGTGACAAACCACTCTCTCAGTGAAGAACTTCCTCCTCACCTCCAGCCTAAACTTNTTATCTAATATCTATTGCTCCTTGTTCTATCACAGGGAGCAAGTGAGAAGAGCCTGCCCCCCCCCCCACACCCAGATCTCAGATATTTGTAAACATTTGTTAGATCCCCTTTCAGTCTTCTCCAGACTAAAAAGCCCCAGATCCCTCAGTCCCTCCTCATCAGGCAGTGCTTGAATCCCCTAATCATCCTCATAGACCTCCTTTGGACTCTCTCCAGCAGGTCCCTGTCCCTCTAAAAACAGGGACCTCAAAACTGAATGCAGTACTCAACGTGGGTTCTCACCAGGGCAGAGTAGACAGGGAGGAGAACCTCCCTCAATCTTCTTATTGCACTCCAGGATCCATTAGCCCTCTTGGCCACAAGGGCACATTGCTGTCCCATGGATAACTTGTTATCCACCTGGACTCCCAGGTCCCTCTCCATGGGACTACTCTCCAGCAGATCACCTCCCAACCTATACTGTATTCTTTGCAAAGGGTGTAAGCATTGTACATGGGCTTGGACATGCAGGAGGGTAGTCTTGTTCCTTAAAGTTGAGTATATTAGAGTTGACAAGTGAAAAATAGCTGGTACATTGGCCTAATTTTTTTCTTCTGTATACATGCCAGCAAAGAATGTGTTAAGCAGTGGCTTGAAGGTGTGATTCCATTTTTTCTCATTATCAGATAATGGATTTATTTTGCCTCTGGAAAGCAAAAAAGGAGGAAGAAAAAACAAAAAAAAAACCAAAAAACCAAAGACAACTGCTGAGGTAACAGGCACCACAATTTACATTAAGCCATGAAAAGACTGATGTTTTCCTTCATTCAAACATTACTGACTCTATGGCAAAATTCAATATTTCTTGGTAACATTGTACATGATGTTAGATAAAGATTTACAGATGTCAATTAGGATATGCTGTCTGTGGGACTTTGTACAACAGGATTGAACTCGATGTTTCTTGTCCCAAGGTTGCTGTTTTTGAGAAGCCATGCAATGGTGGAAGGAAAGATCCTTGAATATAGGAAAGTCATGAACATGAAATGGAGTGCAAAGGGTTATTGCTTTGTTGTAAGTCAGATCTTAATTTTGTATCTGTTTATACAAATTCGTGTGCCCTGACACTCTCAAATATTCCTTGACGAACAATGAAACTCATGTCTATGATGCTTTCCACTTTAACAAAACTCCACAGTCAGTTAGTTCACAGGAAAAAGAATACCACTGCTTATAAACTTTCCTAAAAAGTCATTACTTATTTCATGGAAGTGGTTAGAGACATACACATTTCTTCATCATCTTGGGAAAAAAACATCCACTAAACTTCATTTCTATAGTGCTGCTAAACAATGCACTGTACGATTATGCTAATATTAACCTACAAATTATGCAGTTTTGTCAACTTGATTCAGCACAATTAGCACCTTGTAAAAATACACAAAACATCAAAGTAGTATAAATAATTATGTATTAGTATGTGAGAGCATTAACTAATACTTATGGCCTTTCTTAAAGATAAAAAACCTAAGAAAACTTGGCTTTGTCAAGCAACTTCTACAATTAGATTGCTTAAACAAAGAGCTAACCCATTTTCAGAGATGTTGATGTTTCAATTTTGAGTTCTTCATTTTTATTTCATTTACATATTCTTTCTATATTTGGACTAGAAGTGGTGATCTCATTCAAGATACTGCTACATCTAGATTTGCTCTCAGATTTTGTCCGTTTTGGAACAGCTTAGCTCTACATAGTCTATTCACACTCCTTCCTGCATGCTGTTTTTGCCGCAGTAGTCTGTAACTCAATTTCCCATCATACAGTGAGTGCTACCGCACCAGTCAGTGTCAATCACTGCACCAAAAATAATGACAATTAAATTGTCTATGTCAGTTACTGCTGGTTTCAAGGCATACCACTGCATTTTTAATGAAGCATGAGAAACAATAAGCTTAATAACCATTTAAAATTAATAATTTATTCAAAAATTCCATTTAATTCTAATAGATGGGACATGTCAATAGTGTAAAAAGAGACACCTCATATACTTTGTAAAGCATATAGCCTTCTTCTAAACTAAATAACATTATGTATTGTGAATAAGGATTTGTATTCAAAATTTCATCTTTTTCTTTTTCCTCAAAAAGTTTCCATTCATCAGAATAGAGGTGAAATAAGAATTTTGTCTAAACACATTTCTGTAAAGAAAATAAAGTGCTTGATTAACTGTAACCTAGGTATGAGAATAGTGTATTGCAACTCCTTTATGTATAAATAAATAATAAATAAATAAATAAGGCAACTGGTAGTACAACTACAAGTCCATCATGGTAAAAATCATCAAAAATTGCCATGATAAGAATTCCCAAATCAAACACTTTGCATGAGCAGAACAGTGGCTCAATTTTACAGAAATCCAAACTAGTTTTTCTGCTTACATGTAAAGGGTTATGCACAGACTTCATTATTTATGGTGGATGACAGCAAACACTGAACTTCTAGACAGCATGCTCCAGTGTGTTACTATTATCCACACCATGGTAGCATCCAACTGATGAAATGAAACAGGAGTGAAAAATTGCATTCACTTCTAACTCCTATGCTCCCCCTGCCTCTGACCAAGATCTCCAAGCTCTTCATCCCAGGGGGGCCTTGGACCCCACCTACATAACATCTAGGTTTTCTACCCAGGGCTTCAGAGTCATATTTAGCCTCAAGCCCTAACCTAGGATACGCTGTAGGTATGTCCATGGCACACTCTGCTTGTGCTACACCTAGCCTAGCACAATAGGACCACCTTGCCTGCAGTCCTCTAACCCAGTCTCACTGTGCTCTGACACTCTCAGACATAGCTTCTGTGCCACTGCAGTGCTGCCTTCTACCACCAGAGCCTAAAGCCTCAAATACCTTGTGTGCTGCTGTTTAAACAACACCCTGAACAAGTATTTTCACTGTCCTTCAAAAATCCCAGTGCCTGTGACTACAGGATGGTACCTGCAAGGTGGGGCGGGCAGCACAGAGGGCATAGTCATGTTCTGGCAAGGGGTGTTAGCTTGCCTGGCTTGCTAAATTACAACCACATCCCACGGATCAAGTGCCCAAGTGCTCATGTGCATTAAACAGGCTCCTGGTGAAAGCCTCCTCTGGGTTTGTTTCCTCTGAACTGAATCTAACGCACTTTTCAGTATGAGACAGCACAGCAATCCAGTGATCCTGACCCAAACAAAAATACTCATGGACATAATCTAAAGCCGATGCTAGGGAAACTTAGCAGCATCTTCTAGCTCCCAGGTTCTGCTGCAGTTCAGATCCATTCTGGAACAAAACTTAATGATAGTTTCCACAGCCTGGACTCAGATGCTAAACCCAAAATTACAGAGAACTGACAAGTCATATCCAGTTGGGGGAAACTAGCTCTTACAAATTCCTCAAACTACCACCATAATTCATAAATAAGAAAATATTTTCAGTGAATTTGTGCCTCAGGCCAGTTGTAATGCAGTGCTGGAGATATATATTACAGGATGTCCCCTCAGCATTCTCCTGCTTAAATCCTATGATTTCCAATGACAGAATTCTTAGTTCAACCTGTAATAACATGTTTTATCCTCAAAAATTGTTCTGTTCCGTTCTCTATTTCCACTGCCTATCTCAAAATCCCCCTGCAATGGTAGCTTTAAGGCAGGAGGAAAGTTAATACTGTCTGTTGACTCTCTGAGCCTGAAGGATATTATTTATCCCACTTAAGGTGTGGCAGATGTATACAGAAATAGATACAGTGGCACAGGAATATTGGCTTCCTCATTGCACTGGAAATCAAAGTAATAACAGAATACTTACCCTTATCTTCCTAAAATACTGGTGCCTCTATTTGCAGTAAATATTTTTTACCTTTACCTTTCAGGTAGTTAAAAGCCTTTTTAATAAGTGTTTTGGGTTTTTTTAAGTTTACAATAAAATTTAATGAAAAACACCTTCTCTCTTTCAATTTGAGAATTCATTTCAGATGAGAAACATAGGTGCAAGTAAGAATTACCAAATCTTATTATAAGAGTCATACATAGTAAATAATTTTAATTTTCCAAAACAAAAATGTTGATGAATCTTACAGAAATTATGGGAGTGGGGAAAGTAGAGAAAATTGTATTAAAAGAGGAGAGAATGCATCATGGTGATCTACTATAGTAAAATAAAGTACTTGTAATATTCAGGAAAATCAGGAAAAATACAATTCAAGTTATGAAAAAGTATCTATATGGTAAAGGTTACTGTAACACTGGCAACAATTACCATCTAAAAGCTCAAAACATTAAATGGGGTGGTTATGAGAGATTTTATATATATGTATATATACTAACATACACTCTCTACAGATATATATTCTAATTATAGAGATACATTAAAAATGTTCAAAGTATCATTTATAATAGTCTTATGAGTAACAAAAGAACTAAAGACACCATCAGTTGTAGCTTATTAAGCTGAAAGTTCTTCGTGGATAACTAGCAAAAACCATTTTGGCTAACATGTATGACTGTACTACTGGTAACATGGAGGATTTAAAGAATGTGCAGCTGCCTAAAAAAGTCAGTCTCAGGAAATTATTATCTATATTCTCAATAACATGATGTAGAGAACAGATTGTTCAGCATCTTGATAACTCAGAAAAATAGACAAATTGTTTTCACTCTCCCTGTAAAATTATGAAGTTAGAGTTAAAAGACCTGAGTTAAGTGTTTATATATCATGGCAAACACTTGCCTTCTCATTTATATTCAAGCTAACATAATATAGTCTTAAACAAGACATTCTAATGACAAAACCTTTGTATTCTTTGGTGACTTGGACAGACATTTGCTCATAAGCTCATTTCCTCTTTATATTGTTGATTTGGAGTATGTTGACAATGATACATTTTTTTGGATTACGTGACTGCTCAATTCAAGTAACACAGTAGTAAAAAGAAGAAAAGGAAAAAAATTCTGTACTTCAGGAATGCTTTAAAAACAAAATCATAGAATCAGTCAGGGTTGAAAGGGATTTCAAGGATCATCCATTTCCAACCCCCCCTGCCATGGACAGGGACACCTCACACTAGATCAGGCTGTCTAGAGCCTCATCCAGCCTTGCCTAAAACACCTCCAGGGATAGGGCTTCCACCACCTCCCTGGGCAACCCATTCCAGGGTTTCACCTCCCTCATGGTGAAGAATTTCTTCCTAACGTTCAGCCTGAATCTATCCATTTCTAGCTTTGTTCCATTCCCCCCAGTCCTATCACTATCTGACATGCTAAAAAGTCCCTCCCCAGCTTTCTTGTAGGCCTCCTTAAGATACTGAAAGGTCACAATAAGGTCACCTTGGAGCCTTCTCCTCTCCAGACTGAACAGCCCCAACTCCCTCAGCCTCTCCTCATAGGAGAGGTGCTCCAGACCTCTGATCATCCTCGTGGCCCTTCTCCGGACATGTCACTTTTCTTCAGTTTCTCCAAGACTGAGTGCATGTGTCTGTCTGGACAATGGAGGCCTAATATATTCAACACAGTAAAGAATCTCAAATTTCTCTTCAGAGACCTACCAGCCCTACCAATTCTGGCAGCAGATTACTACTTTTAGGCATAACTCTCACTATACTCTTTTGAGTGGTGATTTACCAGACTTTCACACTCTGGCAGCTAGAGTAGCCTAGATGTTCAGGAATCCCAGATGAATGGCTGCAGTGTCTTCATGGAACAAATCTACTGCATATAGACAGAATATTTTCGAAACCATAAAAAAAAATTACCTCTATAAAAACTGAGATTGAGATCCATCTGATCAAACAGATCTCAATGTATCTCAGAAAGTTATATGGTCATTTAGTTTTTCATTTACAGTCAATGTAAAGAATAGAAAATATAATTATCTAAATTCTGATATAGGCAGTATAAATATAGCACTATCTGCAGCTGTACTGACACTGCAGGGGTATGTGTATTCACTGATTCCCTTGATACTGAAAACACATTCAGTCTTAGCAACACCCAAAGTAAACAATTACATTCCTTCTTGTTCTCTGAACGGAGTATAGAAAGGACAAAGTGAACTTTATACATCCAGCATTTCCTTTAGCTCAATGGTGCTCTGCTCACAAGGGGTCCAAAGCCAGATGCACGTAGGAAGTTGTGGACCTTAATGTGTTCAGTACATACAAGAGGCATTTGATAAATATTGATAACTTTTCTCCTTCAAATCCTTGCTTATACATGTACAGTCACCTTGTGCCTTAATTAAAGTAAAACCATTCTCAAAGCTGACAATTCCAGAGTGCTTTGGGGCACACAGTGTTCAAATTCCCACTTACGACAACATCATTCTGCTCCTCTAGCATCCTAAGCACGCTTGATTAACAGACTTGTAAGAAATTACTCTGACACTAAATGTACTAATTTAATAAATCAGTTATCTTTAAGTGCAGAAGAAGGGATGCCAGTCACTGTGCTTGCTTGTGGAGCACAATTCAGGAGCATTGCAATGTGCTGCCTTTGTAAGTTGAGAGGAATGTATGACATGATCTGAAAATTTGATATATTGATCCAAAATTTGGAGACCAGAAACCATTTGCTCATGGACTAGCTGAGTGTATTTCCATGCAAGGAAAGAGATGTTTGGATCCAGTTGGTTGCTGAAGACAAACAGGCAGCCATAAGGCTCAGCTTGTCACTATTAAATAGAAATAATGATGGATTGCAGGTTTCATACACTTAGACCGTGCTTGGGCTGTGTGAAGCCATACTGGGCTGCAAATAACGATGAAGTCAGCAATGCAAGTATATGCTGCTACTTGATCCAGTTTAGGAAAATTTATAATGACTGGAAGGAATAGCTTCCAGAAACCTACTATCAGTTCTGGAGGTAGCTCTCAGAAGCTTAAGATGTGGCTGTTCACAACAAGTCTAGTAAAGAACTCTATTCACATCATCCTGCCTGCTCATCATTGATCTCAAGGAATAAAATAGCTGTGTAAGTAGCTCAAATTATGCAAGTAAGTTATTCATTAAAAAATTGTTGCTGATGTGATGGTAGAAACCAACTCTGTACCATGTATGATGGTCAGTTATTGCTGCAGAGGTGTTCATAAATGTCTCTGGGACAATCAGCATTACACATTCTATTCTTCATTCACCAGAGTAAAAACGCAGAATTATCATTGAAACAAGCTTATGCTTAAGACTATAGCAGCTGAATTTAATGTAGTTTCTGTCTTCAGTTATCCCCTACCTGAAACCACTTTTTTTCCCTCTTTAGAACACAAGAGATAAACAGAAACACAGTCTTTTGGGAAACACAGCAGTAGAGCAAGAATCAATACAAGATGAACGGACATAGCTTGTTCATCAGAGAAAAGAGACTCACATATTATGAGGCTCTGATCTTTCATATAGTCCACATGTCAGTCCCACTGGACAGTGAGAATTAGCTACAAAAGATGGAAAATGGAAACAGATAGGAAAGATGGGGGGGGGGGGGGGGG
>VWZE01024614.1:25098-36491 GCA_013396675.1 Eubucco bourcierii
GGGGGGGGAATGGAAAAAAACCAATACCCACCCAACAGACCAAACAGAATAAAAGAAAAAAATAAAAATCATCATAGAATCAGAGAATGATTCGGGTTGGAAAGGACCTCAAACATTATCTAGTCCTAAACCCCCTGCATGGGCAGGGTCATCTTCCACTAGATCAGGTTGCTCAAAGCCCATTCAACCTGGCATTGAAAACTTCTAGGGATGATGCCTTCACAGCCTCTTTGAGCAAACAGGTCAAGTGTCTCACTACCCTGATTGTAAAGAATGTCTTCTTTATATCTGATCTAAACCTACACTTTTTTCAGATTAAAGCCATTACCCTTTGCCCTGTCACTGTATGTCCTTGTAAAAAGTGCCCCTTCAGCTTTTCAGCAGGCCTCCTTTAGATACTAGAAGACTGCTATAAGGCTTCTTCAGAGCCTTCTCTTCTCCAGGTTGAATAACCTCATGGCAAGCTTTGATTGCCGTGCAGCAGGTACCCTCCTTTGTTTCAGTCCAATCTCTTGTCCTCCTCCTTCTCTGAGGAGGTACCACTGTGGATGAGGGACTGGGACAAGTGTGTGAACTGCTTTTCCAGTTTTGTTCTCAGCATATAAGAGTTTAACTTAAAAAACAGTAGCTACCACATATTTTTTTCTAGCTGCCCTGGAGTGTTGTGCCTCTCCATGGTCTCCCAAGTTTTCTGCTACTAATGGAAATTTTAGTTTCCTGCTTGCTACAGCTAGCTCCAGCCATTCCTTTTGGTTTTAGTCACACCCTATTTCTCTGCCCTTGAGTTACCTTAAATTTTCTGGTATTCTGGGGGGGTTGGATTAGATGAACTTTTGAGGTCCATTCCAGCCCCTGACATTCTGTGATTTTGTGTGATTCTGTGAAGGTGGGAAGAATCACCTCCCTTGACCTACTGGCCATGCTTCTTTTGATGCAGCCCAGGCCACACTGCCAGGTCACATTGAAGTTCTCATCCACCAACACCCCGAAGTACTTCTCTTCAGCATCACTTTCTGTTAATTCTATGCTTGTTCTCTATTTGTTCTGGGATTGTCCCAACCCATTTGCAGGACTTTGCTTTTGGCTTTGTTGAATCTCATAAGGTTTGCATAGACTCATCCCTCAAGGATCCTCTGAATGCCATCCTTTCCCTTCAGCATATTTAACACATCACATAGGTTGGTATAGCTGGGAAACTTGCTGAGGGCACACATAATCCTACTGTCCACGTTGCTGATGAATATGCTAAGCAGCACTGGTCTTAATACAGTGCCCCTTAAGGAACACCACTTGTTACTGCTCTTACCATTTCTTTGAATGTGACCATCCTGCCAGTTCCTTATCCACTGAATGTTCCATCCATGCCTCTCCAATTTAATGGCAAGGTTGTTGTGTGGGACAGCATCAAACACTTTGCATAAGTCCAGGTAGGCCACATCAGTGTCTCTTCCCTTATCCACTAATTCTGTACTTTGTTGTAGAAGGCTCCAATTCTGTCAGGTATAATTTGCCCTTAGTGAAGTTATGTTGGCCATCATCAATCACTTCCTTGTTTTGCACGTGACCTTAGGCTCATTTCCAGGAAGATTTGCTCCATGATCTTTCTGAGCACAGAGGTGAGACTAACTGTAGTTATCTGGGTCTTGCTTTTTTTCCCCATGTGAAAAATGTGAGTTACATTTCCTCTTTTCCAGTAAGGGCAAACTTCAGCAAGCTGCCACAACTTCTCAGATATGACCAACAGTGGCTTAGCAACTTCATTCACCAGTTTCCTCATGACCTGCAGATGCATTTCATGAGGTCCCATGGAGATATGTGCCTCCAGGTTCCTTAGATGGGCTTGAACCTGATCTCCTACAGTGGGCAGTTCCTCATTCTCCCAAGAAGAAGGCTTTTGCTTTCTTCAAGTTGGGCAGTGTGGCTAAGGCAAAAAAAAAGGTAATTGAGTACCTTGGCCTTCTCCATATCCTAGATAATCAGGTCTGCCATTTTCTTATGGAAAAGGTCTACATTTTTCCCAGTCTTCCTTTTATCACCAATGTACCTGTAGAAGCTTTTCTTGGTGCCCTTTATATTCCCTGGACATACTTAATTGTATCAAGGCTTCAGCTTTCCTATCTGATTGCCATCTGGTACACTTACTCTGTATTCCTCTTATGCTCTCTGAAGGCTTCCTTTTTGTCTTTGAGTCTGTTCAGGAGCTCCTTGTTCACCCATGCAGGCCTCCTGGTATTTTTGTTTGACAACTTTTTTTTTTTGTTTTGTTTTGTTTGGGTTTTTTTTGTTTTTGTTTTTTTGTTAGGATGCATCACATCTGAGCTTGATCCTTGAATATCCTTGAACAATGACCAGCCTTCTTGGGCCCATTTTACCTCCAGGGTTTTATGTCATGGTAATCTACTAAGCAGATCTGAGCAGAAGAGACCAAAGTCTGCTCATCTGAAATCCAAAGTAGTGAGTTTGCTGTGCACTCTCCTTGTTGATGTGAGGATCTTGAACTCCACCATTTCATGGTCACTGCAAACAAGTCTGCCTTTGAGCTTCATACTCCCCACCAGCCCCTTGCTGTTGGTGAGAGCAAGGTTCAGTACAGGTGTCTTTTCTCACTCGTTCTTCTATCTCTTTGAGAAGGAATTTATCAACACATTCCAGGAACCTCCTAGAAAGAAGTAGTGCTTGGAGCTAGACAGAACATTTGTAGTACATATTTCACTGAGTGAAGTTTTCATAACTCATATTCGATGTTTCAGAGAGACTCACTTCAGTATGAAAATTCCCAAGCATAAATCTCCTCTGTATTATATCACAGCAGAAAGCTCTGGGTGTTCTGTTAGCATAAAGAGCTGGGCAGCATGATGGAGCTGTCCATCTTTTAAGTATGGTCATGTTAGTTGGCACATACAGAGTTTGGAAATATGTCTACAGCAGTAAGAATGTTAGGATCTTTATTGCCCTTCTGTGGTCTACAGAACCATTAATCAGGCACTAAGAGAGAATAAGTGCAGGAACATTTTTTGAATTATGTACATTTGGCCTATTTCTTTCTGCAGCTGCAGCCACTGGGGACTGTATCTTTTTGTGTGTGTGTGTCAAAAAAATCCTGATGACTCTTTCTAGGAAAATTGTCCAGGATTCATGGAAAGAAATTTAAGTGTTATGGAACACAGACTTATGTCGAATATAAAGTTGATGTTTTAATTTGTTCATAGAATCAAGGAGTTTGGAATTTGGAAAGTAACTTTCCAAGAAAGTCTGCATTTTTTTTCCCCAAACACAATAATTAGATAGCTTGGACTGTACCAATGTTCAAAGTTTCAAAGAAAAGAAAATCTAAACAAGAAAGAACATTGAAGAAGGCTGTGATAAACACACAGGTGAAGAAGCAGTGGTGTTTCTATTGGAATAATACACATTTCTTTATTTCAGTACTTATCCTCATTGCTAGAAGGAAGTATATCTTCTGTAACTATTAATATTTAGCACAATGAACAACTCAGCTTTTACAGGAAATAAATCAGATGCTTTTAAAAGCAATAAGGTGTAGCTAAAAGTATGGATTTACAATGGGCACTAAAGAGGCTTTAATTCTCCTGCTCTTATTACTATTTCCCACCTTACCTTGCAGTTGGCATCTCAGGCGTTTCTAGTCTAGGACCACATTTTACCCCCAGCTTTTCAGATCCACTTGCCAGATACACGAGCTAGAGAGAAGTGGAAATCTAGGTAGCAGTAGTGCCTCCCTTAAAGGCAACCTGACATTCCAACCTCACTCATGGCATTCAAGAAAATTGTTAGTTTCTAATACTGCTTTAACAATAACCAACACATTCAAAATATCATTACATTTTGCTTAGAGTTTGCAGAACTGTAGTTCTACAATGCAAACTTACTTAGCAGTAGAAAACAGCACTGAAATAGATTGTCACACAAAAGGTATTGAGATTTCCTTTGTTTTGTCTTCAGAGCTAAACAAAGTCTCAAAAATTCCTTCTCGCTCACTAGAATAAGCAGCTAAGTGCAGTGGAAGATCCTGCAAGTGGTTTTGTACAGATAATTTCATCCCCTTTCCTTCTGTAACTTAGGAAACACAAAACTACAGTCCCCTGAGGATAATGTAGTGACAGTTAAACAACTCTTTTCTAAAAGAACTTCCCCTTTCAGGGAGTGAGACTGTTGTACAGTTTCATTTACAAGATGACAATCAGCTCGATTTTTCCTAAAAGAAAACTTTTAAAGGAGTTTTAAAAAACAAACTAAACAAACAAAACAAAACAAAAAAACCAAATACCCCCCCAAAAAAACCCCAAAACACAAAAACCCCAACCAAAAACAAACAAAAAAACCCCAAAATCCAAAAAACAAACCCAAAGCAAAAAAACCCCCACAACCTCAACACTCCTAGTCTCCTTCCAGTTCCTGAGGATAAATACAGCATCCTCACATTCAACTAAATCTCTCCCAAATTGCTATAGGAAAAGACATTCTAAGTTGTTTAACTAAAGAAGAATAGTTCTTTTTTCTGAAGCTGTGCTCAACTGTATTTTTAGTTCTTTGGCCCGTGATTATTTCTGGTTCAGTCCCAGGTAAACCGAATGATTGTCATGGAAACGTAGCAGCACCAGCAAAGAACGGTACTGATCCTAATGGGGCTACTGCAGTAAAGCATCTGTACTGAATGGGCTGAAATTTTTATGAAAGTGCTGCATAACTGGAGAAGAAAGAAATAGCTGACTATGCACACTGCACTCTCTAAACACAGATAAAAACACTGCAGGCACCCCCCAAACCTGCCTTCTATGAGAGGAATCTTTCATTGCTCCTTAACAAAAGAAGGTCAAATAAGTAGGTTGAAATTTGAGGAAAATGATGCTTTAACTTCAAAGGTTATGGCTGTAGCTACTTTATAAAGTAGAGCAGGTGTTTAGCTTGCCTGAAATTAGGCAGGAAGAAGAGGTGCTGCTCATGTACAGACACAGGCATACAAAAGAAAGGGAGGGAGATGAAAGGTAGAAGGAATCCTATTGCTTTCTGTGCTAGCCAGGAAAAGGCTCGATAAAACAAGCTGTAGAGGAATAAAACAATCCTCCTTAATTTTGGACATTACCCTCAGGGAAAAGCTTTGACACCATAGCAAAGTCTTCTTACCTATGCTTTGCTTCCCTGACATGGCAAACATCTCAAGGCTACCCTTCAGGGGGTTTTACTAGGTGGAATTACATCCTTGTATTACAAGGTTCTGTAATTAATTTATTCTACTCTACTATAAATATGTCTCTGTAGAAAACTGGATGACAGAAGGAGCTGCATATTAGTAGAAAACACATACAACACACCATTTGTACTGCTTACAATGTCACAGAATCACAGAAACAACCAGGCTGGAAAAGACCTTCGAGATCGAGTCCTACCCAACACCTTCTAATTAACTAAACCATGGCACTAAGTGCCCCATCCAGTTGCCTTTTAAACACCTCCAGGGATGGTGACTTAACTACCTCCTTGTTTGTCAGGCAGTTATGTAAATGGATAATGGATGAAGATTTGGGAAAGCTGTGAAAATTAAAACAAATTGAGTATAAGTTTTCCAAATCCACTTGTCTAGTAATGTTCTTCACGGCTTTAATGCTTTAGGCTACAGTCAGGCTTCACCCTTCTGCCTTCACTGGTCAGTAGGCTTTGGGAGAGCAGCATGAACACTAACAGACCTCTTCCTTCAAACAATCACAAAAGAAAAATAGCAAATCAAAGTTCCCAAGGTGACAGCTGGGTTAAAACCACAAAGACCAGCAGAGTACCATGCAGGTATTATGGTGTTACTGGTCCTGACTAGGGCCCACACTTCCCCCCATGGGGCCAAGAGTCCCACTTCAGCTCAGGTCTGGGCCCCAGCTACAGCATATGTACACTATAGGTTGTCTCCTGAAGGACCACTTATGTCCAGTCCTGTTGTTTGCCTTATCTTCTAGACGAACTTTGGACTCAGCACTCAGTCTTGTCTTTGGCCTTTTCTCCTTTGCCTCCTGACTAGGGTCCTGGGGTGAACCTTGGTCCTGGTTCACCAATTTTGCCTTAGCTAGCACTATCCATAGACCCTGATACCTGCAGCCACCTCTCCTTACTTCGGTCACATCCTGTATGACATTGTCCCAGTAAGGGCACTGCAGGTGCTGGGATCAGCCTTCTTGTCTTTCCCCTCTCACGGAGTAGTCTTATTCCTCCTGTTAACTGACACAGGGCTCCTAACTTACATCAATATTGTATAAAAACTGATCGGCTGTGCAATGCAAAAAGTTTCATGACTATATCCTGGTTTAGCATGGCTACTGCAATCAGGATTTTCTGCTGATCTCATAAATAGTGACATGGCCTAGGCAGTGTGGTGGTATTAGGTCATAGGCTGGACTTGATGACCTCAGAGGTCTATTCCAGCCTACATCTATTACACTACCTCAACCTCACAAATGCTATGGTCATCTACTACTGTAGTTGCAAACTTGGTCTGCAGGACCCATTACTGTGAGTCTTTGAATCTAAAAGGATGCCATTAACAACCTGTGGCACTAACAATTTCACAATGCAGAAACAAGAGGCAAATAGATTTCTGTTTTAGAAAAATGAAAAGCTCCTTGGTATCAAGGCTAAGCTGACTCCTTATCTCAGATCCTGATTTCGGAAGCCTGAACACTGTCATTAGAGCCACGCCCTCATCTGTTCGTTATGGGTATACAAAGCTACACTTTGTCCTTCTCTCCTTCAGCAAATGGAAGAACAGGCTGAGGGATCATCAGCCCTGAGCATCATGTTTAGCTAGATAATTAGAGGAATTTGCATACCTAGTCTCCTTTAAGAATATTGCTGACAGCAGAGGAGAACAAATACTTTTGGGTAGTTTTAGAAATATCAAGTGTCCAAAATAACGATGCATTATTGATAGTAGTGCCTTGTTTACTCATCCTTCTCACCACTTGGGACCAAATAAATCCTATTAGCTAACCTATTAGCTATTGCTGTTCCTTCTCTGCAAACAGGTAGGGGATCTGGAGTATCTTATCAGCTTGGCACTCTTCAACAGTGCTAAGCAAACAACCTTCTGTCATTTAGCCTAACTGGTGAGGAACATTGATTGCCTCTCAGGATTTACATAGGTGATAATAATGAAAGAACAGTAGAAAAGAAAAAAGGAATAAAAAAGCAGCGACAGAATGAGCTGTCCTGTGCAAGACAGTAGTGCTGTTTTGAAGTTAGAAATAAAAGAGAGAAACAATCTTAGAATGTTTAAACTGCTTTTCATTACTCTTCTGATAGTTAATCCATTGTTTAATGATCAGACAACTCAAAGTCAAGGTAAAGAATAACCATTGCACGCACTTTGATCAAAAGTGCAAAATGTTAAGTCCCAGAAAGCTTTGAGTTGTTAATAGATTCTCTCCCTTAACCCCCGCCCCCCCAGTATGACCTTCTCCTACTCTATGCATGGACTTAACATATTCAAGATTGTGGAAATATGCACACCTCAGAAGTCAACAGTGTGATACAAGATTCACCTCCACTGTCTCCAGCAGAACCTTGGAAAGAGTGTGGGATCTTAACATAACATGTCCCCACAGTCACCAGTTATGCTAGGATGAAAAGTAAGCTAGGACAAAGGGCAAGAATGCCACTCACAGCTTCGATCTCACCTGTCTGTCTGCCATTAAAGCACAGAGAGATGTTAAAGGCAGTCCACTAAGTTTTCTCAAATGATCACAAATGCTGATACATCATTTCTGCTCTGGCTTAGCCTCTTATACGATGCTTAGATAATGGCAAGAATGTTACACATTACTATTTCAACATTTCTGTGTTATTATGGCAGTCCCTTCCTTGCTTTAGCTAATTTGGAGGATGGCAACTAAAGACTTAACAGTAAACATTTACCAAAGTAACCAGCACTGGTGAAGAACAAGGATGTGGTGATCAGTTCCTGCTTGTCTTTCACCTGGCAAGGTGCTACATCTTTGTCAGCTTCTGCTGATTTCTATTGTAGAAGTAGATGCCAACTCTGAAAAAGTGGCCTAATAATAAAAGTGAATCTGCTGGACGTTGACTTGGTGACTCAAGTTGACTGGTAAGTATTTTTCTCACTGGTAAGTATTTTCAATAGATGTTTTCATACATGATTGTACACTATTTCTCCACAGATCAAAAGCTGAAGTAAGAGCTTGTTGCAACATGATTTCTCTTTCAAAAGTTAAGAGTTCTAACTCTCTTGTCCTACTGTATTTATAGCAGTGTAAATCCACTGAGAAGAAAGGAGTTGTTTCTGGCTTACAGTGCCATAAGAAATAGAAAAATCAGCATTAGAAACACAGAGGTAAGTGATTACAGAGCCATTGTGTTTTCCTGCTGTGGAACTACAGATCTCCTCTCTTAGTCTAGTACGGACAACTGTCCTTCTATTTTTACAAAGGAAACAGACAAACTGCCTAGGTGTTGCTTAGAAATCTAATTATATTTTCAAAACTGATGGGAGAGCTGTTGTCAAAACAAAATCATGACCAGCTCAGTCAGGACTCCATAGTGATGTTATTACAATATGTAATTACTCCAGGGTAGAAGTATACTCAGTATTGCATGGGTTTCCTGAAAGTTTTAAGGATTTAAAAGGAGATGCTTGAGCATGTCATCAATTTTCTTCTCCTCCACTTTTTTTTTTGGTGTGTGTGTGTGTGTGAATGTTAAGTAAGAACCAAAAAGAGGATGAAAGTGAAATGCCACACAGCATTATTTGCATGTCCAATACTCACTCTGCTTACCTCAAAAATACTGACTTTATTTTTCCTTTGAATGAAAATTTCGACTAAGGAACAAGAGAGAAACAAAATTGCTAATATATTCATGTTGAGCTATGTTCCCATCTTAGTGGCATCTGAAGATTTTTGCTCAAAGTTCTTTCCCAGTTTTTCATTCTAGCTCCTTCTAACCTTATATTTTCAGAGGTTCCTCCTGTATCTGACAGAAATTTGAACACTCTTTTGCATTAGGAAGCAATCAAGCAATCTTGCTTGACCACTTACCAGTTCATATTCTTGCTTGGTTCTTTAGAAACCCACTTTAGAGAAAAAAATATAGGTTTCAGCATTACAGAGGACGGAAAGATAAAATTTCTTAATTGCCAGTCTACACTACCCTCTATAACTTCATCCTCTGCCCTTAGGATTTTCCTTACCTTCAGTGAGGAAAGGAGAGGGTTTGATTTCCCAATCTCATAACAGAAAATGCTTCCTGGGAAAACCCAGGAAGAAATGACAGCAAAATTATTGTTTTCCTGAACTGGAAAATTCACATCTCACAGGACATTCTGACATTTGAAAAACTGTCCTCTGGAACAAAAGACAATCTCTTATATTTACATATTTCCAGGGCAGAGAATTCAGCACTGTTTGGAAAGTCCTGCTCAAGATACATCAAAGGACTGAAGTGGCCCCTCAACCCTAGAGACTTAAGAAAAATTCCATCCTGTCAGATTCCTTCAGTCCATATTCTAATTTACATTAAGTTAACAAACACCATACATGAGGGCCACTTCTCAGGCCTCTTGCAAGAGAGCTCTTCCCTTTTACAGTATGTGGAAGATGACACCATTTTATAGGACACTTAAAGACTTGGGGAACTGGCCAAATGACTGGGCATTAAAACTGGAAAGAAGAAATGCAGTTAAACTGGCATTATAATCATGCCATGGGATTTAAAGATAATAAAGAGAATTGTTGTTCTGAGGACAAGGGACAGAGACAGCCTCGTGGTTATGAAAGGAATTTATTTCTAAGCTTGCTGACTCCCACAGCGTACTAAAGAGCATCAATTCAGAACTGCAGCAACATTTGCTCCTTTCCCTTACCAGCAAACGTCATTAATCACCCTGACAATATGAAAATGCAACATTATTCTGTTAAGTATTTCTATGCCTTCTGGTTTTCCACTAGGTTGTCAAATGCTATAAACACAAAGCACTGGGTGTACCGCAAAAGGAAAAAAAAAAAAAAGAATAAGGCATAAACAATAATAATTAAAATATGTTTGAGTCTGGGGTATATGCATTGGAGCTGTGTGCTTGCTAACCTCATTTTCTTGGTTGATTACATCAGAAGAATGTTTTCTAAAAATACTGTGTCCAGTTCTGGGCCCCTCAATTTAAAAGGACACTGAGGTACTTGAACGTGTCCAGAGAAGGGCAATGAGGCTGGTGAGAGGCCTCAAGCACAAGCCCTATGAAGAGAGGCTGAGGGAGCTGGGATCATTTAGCCTGGAGAAGAGGAGGCTCAGGAGGGACCTTATTGCTGTCTACAACTACCTGAAGGGTGATTGTAGCCAGGAGGAGGTTGCTTTCTTCTCTCAGGCAACCAGCACCAGAACAAGAGGACACAGTCTTAAGCTGCACCAGGGGAGGTTTAGGCTCGAGGTGAGGAGAAAGTTCTTGACTGAGAGAGTTATTGGCTACTGGAATGCTGCCCAGGGAGGTGGTGGAGTCACCGTCCCTGGAGGTGTTCAAGGCACATTTGGACGTGGCACTTGGTGCCATGGTCTAGTCTTGAGGTCTGTGGTAACGGGTTGGGCTTGATGATCTTTGAGGTCTCTTCCAACCTTGGTGATACTGTGATACTGTGATACAATGCTAGCCAGCCTTTCAGCTGTTTAGGAAAAACAGGAATACATCATTCCACAACATAAAAACCTCAGTGTAAATTCTTCATCCTATCACTTCTGCACTGGAATCAGAGCGAAAATAGAAATACACCAGGGAGTATGGAAGAGCCTTAAAAAGTCCAGAGAAAATGATTCCTAGTAGTAAGTGTCTGCACCACATTTTTGATGTACATGAAGGCCTGTGAACCTGAGAGGAAAAGAACGACTCAGTGATTTCCCAGATTTACATTTTATCTCAGTTTCCAGCTAGTCAGAGGATATCTTGTGTCCTGACAGAAAGAGAAAATGCACAGAAAAGACGGGAAAAGCAATTTTCCTGTTAGTTTTGCACACCGAGAGCACTTTCACTACAAAACTGCCCCCTAGTGGGCTTCCCAGGGTGGTCCTTCGGCGTTTTACACAGAGATCAGGCAACTTTCTGCAGCGCAGTCCTCTGCGGTGCATAATCCTGCCTTAGAGACTGACTCTTCTCAGATACACAACATGCAGAAAGCAGAGAAAAAACAAAACACAACAACAACCAACCAACCAATGAAACCCAAATCAAGACAAAAGAAAAAGAGAGGAAAGTGGAAAGGAGAAAGGGGAAGGGAAAGGGAAAAGAGGAAAGGAAAAAGGAGAAAGGGGAAAGGGGGGAGGAGTGGGAAGGGAAAAGGAAAGGGAAGGGGGAAGGGAAGGGGGAAAAGAAGGAGGAAGAGATGGAGGGA
>VWZE01024614.1:36632-49827 GCA_013396675.1 Eubucco bourcierii
AGGGAAGGGAAGGGAAGGGAAGGGAAGGGAAGGGAAGGGAAGGGAAGGGAAAAGAAAAGGGGAAGGAAATGAAAAACAAAAGGAAAGAAAAATAACAATAAAACAAAGGAAAATAAAATAAAAAGAGAAAAAGGAGAAAAATGAAAAGAGAAAAGAACAGAACAGCTCAAAACTTAAGTGAAGACTGTAATCTTTTCTAAAGCAGAAGACAATCCACAAGACACAGTATAACCTGACAATAATTTCCCTACTCATTAAAATGCAAACAATTTCAAAGGACTTTGATATTTTTAAACACCTTCTGTTGCAGTATCTCAGCCCCTCTGTACGCTCATAAAGATGGTACTTGAGAGAAATGGTGCTCTGGTGAGTAAAAGGTTGAGACTGAATTTAAGATTCTCTTCCTGGTAAAAACAGAATATTTGTATTTGTTATTACAAAACTGTTTGAATATCATAGCTTTCCCTCTCTTATAAATAAGACAACAATAATATATTTTTGTAGGATGTTGTGAGTTTATTTAGCCACACTCATGAGGGAAACCAAATAGAAGGCTGATAGGACTAAACATGGAATTAATTTAAGGACTGTTTAATAAGTAAAACAATTTCCATTACTGCTTAGGGTATCTTCACATGGCATCAATAAACGTATGAGACCTGAGTAGAAATAGCTATTGTTACACAGTCAGAAAATGTTACAGAAAGTGTTTTTTTAGAGAGCTGTAGTAAGGAGGGAATCTCATGGGTCATAGGAGACAAATGCCTCTTGAGTGGCCCTACAACCCCAAATTCACGAAATGTGAATTTCAGAATGTGTACCATTTAAGAAGATAAAATAGTTTTACAGAAGCAAATAAAAGATAGATTTTCTTTCTAATTTTTAGCCTAAGAAAATGAGATTTCAGTGATTGTGCTGTCCAACGCCCATTTCCAACAGATTTTCTATTTTTTGGTTGCCATTTGTTTGTTTTTCATTGTTAATTTTGACAAAATGTGACAAGGAAGAATCAGTCTCAAAGATAATTGAGTTGTTGCAAAATTTTGAAAAATTGGTTGTTGAGGATAAAAAAAGAGCACCCTATTTGTTTTATCACTACAAAGAAACAAGCAGAGGGCCACTGTGATCCACTTTACTTGCATCTGTATTCCATTTACTCTTTTAATATATGCAGAGATCACAAATACAGGCAGAGATCAGAAATACAGGTATGTCTTGTATTCTAAGGGAAACATATGATTTTTTTTGTTACTGCTTTACAGCTTTGGCACTCCACTTCTTTTTACTTTTGTTGTTGTCATAGAAGACTTCTGAATAGGGAGAATAAATTAGATAATCTCTCCAAAACTGAGACTCTGCAATTTTACAGTATTATCCTCATGTTGCCCTAATAGATGGAAAATTGCCTTAAGGTCTTAATGAAGTCATTACTAAACCAAATTTTCCTGAATGCTATCAGGCATAATGATATAGGAGAACACCAAAATGATTATCAGTCTTATTTTACTTTACTGAACTTTTGAAAGAACACTTCCAACCTCATGCTATGAATTAATCCTTCCTTTACTGGAAAAGAAACTGGACACTTAAGATAATTACCAGTCAGATGAAATACCATAAAATGAAAGTCTAATCTAAATGGAAATTATATATTCCAAGAAGTAACAAAGAATATCACATTATAAAGAACTACTTGCAACTGATGAATGGTGTAGTTCCCCCAAAGTAGCAGCAAATAGAAAGTAGGCATTTTGCCTAGCTTAACAGAAAATTTCTGGAATGCTCTGTTTCAGTTTATTCTGTATTAAAGAAAACTGTATTTGTGGTTCCTCAGATAAATAAATACAAAATGAAACTAATCTCAAGAGTACAGATTACAAAATTTTCTAGAACTGAGAGTACTCCAGCAATGTGTGGTGTATCTAGTGCTGTAAGAATGAGCTGATGCAAAGAGGCTCTGTTCATGTTGATTTCCACAATACTCTGGATCAGATCAGAGGCATTGACTGGATTTTGTCCAAATCAACCCGAATACTGACTAGTCCTTCAAGAGAAGGAAACTTGAAAGCTGATGTACTCTACTGTATTGCTGAAGGTTACCAGGGCAGAAAACTGAACTTTTAGTCTCAAAGCTATTCATATCAAGGTCTATGACTACCAAAAATTTTTCTGCTTTCTATTGCAAACAGAATCATAGAATGGTTTAGGTTGGAAGGGACCTCAAAGATCATCTAGTTTCAATCTCCTGTCATAGGCAAGGACACCTCCCACTAGAACAGATCACTCAAGGCCTCATCCAATCTGACCTTGAACACCTCCAGGGAGGGAGCAGCCACAACCTCACTGGGCAACCTGTGCCAGTGTTTCACCACCCTCACTGTAAAGAACCTCTTCTTAACATCCAGTTTAAATCTCCCCTCTTCCAGTTTAAACCCATTGCCCCTCATCCTGTCATTGCAAGACCTTGTAAATAGCCCCTCCCTCGCCTTCCTGTAGTCCCCTTTCAGGTACTGGAAGGCTACTACAAGGTCTCCTTGAAGCCTTCTGTTCTCCAGGCTGAAGAGCCCCAACTCTCATAGCCTGTCCTCATAGCAGAGCTGCTCCAGCCCCCTGATCATAAGGTGCATCTTCTTCAAAGAGGCATCCCTCTTGGGGAGGGACTCTTTACAATGGCTTGTAGTGACAGTGTGAATTGGAATGGTTTTAATCTGGAGGAGGGTAGATTTAGGCTGGATATTAGAAAGAAATTCGTTACAGTAAGGGTGGTGAGACACTGCAACTGGTTGCCCAGAGAAATTGTGGAAGTCCCTTCCTGAAAGTTTTCAAGACCAGGTTGGACAGGGCCTAGTGGAAGGTGTCCCAGGCCATGGCAGGTGAGTTGGAACTAGATCTTCAAGGTTCCTTCCAACCCAAATCACTTTATATTTCTTTGTCACTTCGACATGCAAGGATATATATAAAACATGCAATAAAAATAAAGATAATTGCATCCTAACTGCCTTGGAAGGAAAAACAAAGCTATATTTGTTAGATGGTAGCTGCATCATGAACACAGATGAGAAACAACAGTGATGAAAACTGTGTAAAGTGAAAAATGGTTAACTTCTGACTTTAGCTACAAATGTTAAAAGACTAGGCTCCCTCTACTGTCAAAAAGTGCTCTCCCAAGAGGAGAGCACTTAAAGGTAGGTGTACACTGCACCATGGCAACTAGAGAGCTGCAATTCCTTAAAAAGCATCACGGGAATTCTGCAAAGGAGCACGTCTTAGTACGTCCACCATACACTGAATTTAATAGCAGTTTCTGCAAGATTCAGTGCACAGTTGACCCAGTTAAAGATTCACCAGGCTGAGAAATTCTCACACAGCACAACGTAATGATTCAATACCAACAGTGAAAGTAGACTTTAATTGTCAGCTTTTATAGAAAGTAATGTAAGGCACCGCAAATAAAGTTCAAGACCTGAGGATACACTGCAACCTTCTTATGCTATGCCTGCACAGATGGATGTAGCTAAGCATAAATGAGCCCTGCCAGTGTTTTGAGACGGTTGGGCTATCTCTGAAACTGCATACTTGCACTAACATAGCATTGTCCCTGAAGCAAGTATACCCTGCATTTCAGCTGAGTCTCATAGCTTGTGACACCGACCACAGTGTCATGCTATTTTTCATATCTGATATGAAGCCTCAAGACAGTGTGTATCCAGACAGCTCAGAGTATTTGCTTCTGCCCATATTTGTCTTCATACATATTCACATTCCTGTAGTCCTACAGCCCACATATTCATGACTAAACCCTAACACTTCCCAGACGTTTCAGTGAAATTCATTTTGTTTGTACAGCAGGAGTCACTACAACAATTCTAGTATGAATGTAACGCATTTTTGTCACTGAGTATTTCACAATAAAGATATGCTAAGTTATGTTAATTATCAGCCTTAGAGGTTGGTGATTCAAAAACACTCAGGGTTCTTTTGCAGCTGGAACACTTTCAGAGCACAAACACATCCTATTTCAGATGAGACAATCAGATCTACTTATTAAATTCTGAGTTAGTTATTTCCACCTGATTTTACTGTACAGACATCTTCAGTTCCCCTATCAAGAACTGTCTGTTTTCAAGCTCTAAACCCACCTGTATGAGTGATTTAATGAAGGAGACTCTCTTCCCAAAAGTTGCAGTATTATTTCACAGCCTGCCACAAATTTCCTATTTAAACTTTAACAAATAATTTTAAATTTTGCTTGCAGCCATTCCATTTAAAAGATGCTTTTACTAATATACATTGCCCTATGGAAAGAGATGCTTTAATAGTTATATACAAGGTAAAAATGTTTTTCAGCTTATGCTGTAAATAAAATCTTTCTAGTTATAAACAGGGCAATAAAAATATTTCCTTCAGTTTTGGAGGTTTTGACATTTTAAATATTGACAAAACATCTTCTCTATATTGCCTATAATAAAAGCATTTTTACATTCCATTATACCTGTTTGTTGCAAATTATTTTATACCTATTCTCAAGCAATTAAGGAGCAAATGAAACTTGCCAATATGATAACGTGATGATGCAATAATATGCAGGCAAATGAAGTGGTAAATCTGTTGCAACAGTTAGGTTATAAGACAACTGCTATGGAGAGCATTTCTATAAAGTAACTGCACAGAAATAAATAAGCAACCAATGTGGTTGTAAGAGTCAAATATTACAAGCTGCCTCCATATTTCTGTGAAAGAAAGTTTAAAAAAGAAAAAAAGAAGAAAGATTTTACCCTGCATGTAGCTAAAGCATGGTAGCTATTCTGAGATTGACATTAAGAGAGGAAATATTTCCCTTCTCTCACTGAGGATGAACTCATCTGTTCTAGTTTTCACTTCCATCTTGAACCCTGAGCCAAGGGCAAGTCTAATAACAGGACTTACAACCTCAACAGAACTATGTGAGTGGATAGCCTTAGATGAGGGAGCAGACACTATTTCTGCCTTTCTCTCAAAATAGTTAGGCCTTACACAAGTTGCTTTTCTCCCTGTACTGAAAGCAAGCAACTCAGCATTCATTCTTCTCATTCACTTTGTCAGAGTTAAGGCAAGGAACAAACAAATGCCGACTGGGCTTAGTGAAACAAACCCCATATTTAGACATAAAATGAATTAAATTGTTTCATTATATTCTCTAGGGTAAGATTAATCTCCCCTAATTTTATCTATCTAAAAGTAATACATCTAAATTTATCTCATCTAGTCTTCTGAGGTGTCAGTGGGCCAGTTGTACATTGCACCATACAGCTACTTACCTGTGAAAGAATTGCCTAAGAGTAACTAACTGAGAATAATCTAGATCAGTACTGTAAAATAGGCAACTAAAACTCGGATAGCTAAAGATAGATCAGATGATTGATGTTTCAATGACTTCACATTTGCAGAACATTGATGGTGACACAGATGGAAATTGAGGATCCACAACAGGGAAACTTGTAAAATGGTCTAAACAGCACCCTAGGATATCTAACAAATACTAAATGAGTCATGTAGAATTACTATTCTGCTTTTATGTTCCTTAACATAGATCTGACAGTCAAGGCAACAATAACAAAAACAACAAAAAAACCCCAAAACCCAAAAAACAAACAAACAAAACCCAATCAAGCATATACATATAAAATTTTTTTAAGCTTCTAAATGTGACTGATGTATCTTTTGTTTTCAGTTTGGATAGTTAGATACTTTGCGAGGTTACATAATTGTATAATGGGCAGGCACAGGAGGATTCACTCCTAGTCATAGTTTTATAGTGGAATGTTAGTGAAAAATATGTACAGAATTGGCAACAGAATGAACTGGAGAATTGTGTCCCTCTGAAGTAAAAGATTAAGGACATGCAAAGTCATGTCTTCAAGCATCTAGATGTTTCTAGAAATCTACATTCAAGCAAGCAGATTTCCTCAGTATTTTAATACTCTCTGGCTTTGCACTCATCAACTGCTTATAGATTTTACTCTAAAATGATGTCTCACATGTTTTGAAAAGTGCACTCTGAATACATCACTTGGGCTGAATCCAGATGTCTTAGTATATCACATGATGTTTATACATTTTTATCTGAGCAATTAAGAGTACCTAGGCTGGATCTGACCAAGGTACCATAGACAGGCAAGTCCTCAGTTTTGCAGCTGTGTAAGACATTCTTGGGCTACTTACATTAAAAAAACCCAAACCAACCAACCAACCAAACAAACAAAAAAAACCCCAAAACAAACTTGCATTTCTTTTTCTTAATATCTTGATCTATGAATTATATCAGTTATCAACGGAACACAACAGAGACAGATTACATCTACAACATATGCTGCTGTATTATGTTAGAAATATAACCTAATGTTTCCATGAACTTGTGAAACAGGTAAAAATTTGCATTCATCCCAGCTTTCTCATGTAAAGCACCCTAGGATGATCACAACAATTTTGGTTGCACTTCTTCAGTGAAACATTGCCTATTATCCTACAGCATGTCTACTTATTAAAATACAGGAAATATGCTTAAGTAACAGCACAAAACAAAACTTTCAAATACTGTTGAAGAACTGGACTTGTGTAGCTATTTGAGTATTTATCATCACAATGAGTTTCTGTCAAACTGACATGTACTCTGTTGTAAAACAAACTGAAAATCCATTTTGATTTCTAATTAAAAGGACCCCAGTAGAAAGCTAATTGCAAAGTGTTTAGATAGGAATCAGGGCTCACATTTCATGAAGAAGAAATCAACATGCATGTTTCTTGTGGTTTCTAGGAGATTTAGAATAACTTCACTGCTAGGAACTGCAGGGTAAGGAAATTTGTTTTGTTCTTCCATCTATCACGGTGATTAAACAATGATTTACAAATTATTACAACTCTTTGATTTCCTAAAACAAATCTACTGAAATTAATATAGTACATTTGTTTCTGTAACCTTTCAAACATGAAATACTCACATTCACCCACACACGACTTACTCCAACAGTAAACACAAAACATTAGCATCAATAGCATGTCTCATAAACACATCATAGCATATCTCATAAACACAGTTTCATCCATGTTTCAAGGGTGGATGTACACTGATACTCCTACCTCTCACAGGTACAAACTGCTAGAAGCAAAATGCTAAAGGCCATATTGACCTGTGGATTCCAAATGCACTCTGCAAAATTGCAGAAGCTGTAAGAAACATCTCGGAGTTTGAACAAAAACCACTGAAAGAGTGACACAAACAGAAAATTTGAAGTAAAAAGAAAAGTGTGCAGTTCCAGAAAGCAATCATGCTTATCAACACCATTAAGAGGATGACTCCTCCAGGCAAACTCCAGCAGGAGGATAATCATACTTCACACTTCTCTAGTGTCTTTATCTGATGACCTGGAAATACTGGACAAACATTCATTCATTTCATCTCACAATACTTTCTGCTGCTGGCTAAATATCACTTCAGTCTAAATAAGGGATTGTTATCCCTTAATGGAATGGCAATGCTTGTGGCCCAGGCTTTCAGCCAGCATAGATCTCGTTATGTACTAGTGGTAGGAATGCATATGGGGAGATAGTAAGGGTATCTGCAACAGGTATGACCACCCCACAACAAGCACCGAGGGCTGAGGCTTGCTAAGTGCTGATAACATATGCATAGCATATATAGATAGATAGATAGATAGATAGACAGACAGATAGATAGATAGATAGATAGATAGACAGATAGATAGATAGATAGATTCCAGCAAATGGCAATCTGTGGATTTTAAGGTATCAAATTAAACTTCCAGCGTCAGGTTTTCAGCATTGTCTGAAGAGTCTGGTTTGGAAAATGGCAATTGTTAAAAGCTACTTACGCCTGCCGGTCCTTGTATCTCTTCTCAACTTTCTCCCATTGCAAATTGAGTTGATTCAGCTTTTCTTGTATATTTGCTGCTTCCCTTGGTGTAGCATTCTGCAAAGCTGCTACCTTCTTGTTCTGAATAATGTCTATAGGGCCCATCAGTCTCCCCAGGCTGTCTTTAATGCCCTGTAATATTAAGATTAAAACAAACAAACAAACAAACCCCAAGATATTATTTTTATGAATTAAAAATAAAAACTGTTCATCAGCAAAGCAAAGAGAGGGGAAATGCTAACTCAGCAATAGCTTTGATAATAATACAGTTTTACAGTAATTAGGTAATGTCTATCGTTTCTTTCAAGCCTACTTAAACTATACCTGAGAAAGACAATATTTGGAGGGGAAGCAAAGCTCTGCTGAATTCAGTCACTCATTTATCCTTCTGCATCAAAACTAAATCTGTTTTAACCCCATTTCTGCTAAAAAAAAAAGCAGAATAAAGTCACACAGACTCATGTGTAAGTAGGAGAAAAGTACTTTATCAGGCATCACTGGTTTTGCCTTTTGCTGGATATTCACAAGCCAGCATGTAGCATTCTTCAAGTCATCAGTTCATTGTTGTGTCAGAGAAAGGCAAAGCATGCCTAGCTAATTGCACAATGCCATGTGTTGGAAGATCAAAAAAAAAATTAAAAAAAATTAATTTATTCTGCACCTTTAACACCTTTAGAATTCATGAAAGCATTTAAAGCTTCATATATTGTCAATGACCATTAAGTATCCATTTATTAATCTATTCAGTGCCATGACTGAACTATATAGTTTTTAATTTGCTCCATAAATCAATAAACAAATATGCTGTTTATTTCTATTCTGTGAAGTAGGTAGTGTTCAATGTCTCTCTTTCTACTGAAACCTTTGCAATCATTTGAAGGAGTGAGTCAGAAAACCCAAAGGTGAGGAAATAGATTGTCATGAGCTGTATATTGACTTAAGGGTAAAATAAAAAGTAACAGAAAGTAATTAGCAGAGACTTCCTCCTTGTGAATCAAGACTGATGCAGTGAAATCTTCAAGCTGAAGACTTCCTGTCAGATTTCTGCCTGCCATCCAAACAGGCATAATTGATACTTCTGTAATTTCCTTTGTCTTTATCAGAAAGACAACACAAATATTCTTTTCTGAATCAGCCAAAAGCCATAAGTTATATAAGCTTATCATTCAGGCCCATACTGTGAGTATCAGACCCAGAGAAATAACCTCAGATTTTGGAGGAAACCCACATTTTTTATGCAACCAATTTACAGAGGTGTCATTTCCTTACAGTCCTTGTAACATATATCACATGTAGCATTATCAAGAGGAGAAACACGAGCAAAATTAGCATTTCTTAACACTTCTTCATTAATTCTTTAAATGTTCATTGCTATTTCTTGTAACCTCAGTGTGACTTGAACTTATTTCTTTCACTATGCCTTATATTCTACATATTCTACTTGTCTGCCATCTACTCCATTGTTTAGCTTTTTTCTTTTTTTCCAAATGTCCACTCCTTTTTCCTGATTTTCATCAAACTAAATTGTCATTCTCAATTTGTTCTAATTTATTGCACTCTAAACATTTAATAACTACATCAAACTGTACTAGTTTTTATGCAGGCTTTGTTACCCTACTGGTAAGCTTCTTCCATGTACAACATTTGGTATACCATAAAGTTGCTTCATGCTTCTATGCAACTACTAGGCAGAAGCTTTTCAGTCTTAGGAAGCTGTCATAAACTGGACAGACTTTAGGGACAGTTTGAACTAAGCTAAAGCTTTTTGCTTTAGTCCATGAACAAGGAGGCTTTCAGTCTCTGTACTGTCTCTAAGTTAATTTAGTTCCATTCTGTGTCTTTTGTGTATGTTGACTTGACTTCTAACTCTGCAACTTCTAATTTTTCTTAATAAAGTAAATTTTAAAATATCCATGTAAACTACACTTAACCAAGTACTCTTTGTTCAGCACTTGCAAATTCTTTAGATTCTACCAATGAATTTTAGTTATTATTTATTTTAAAAGAATCATCTACACCATCTCATATCTAAATAATATGGTCTACAGTTCTGTCATAATTAATTACATTTTAAAATCATTATTTTAGAACCACTGGCACATTAGTAGTACTGCTAATATGCAGTGACAGGAAGATAATTATCCAACACATTTTCTCCTCTAAATTACTTGTGAAATGTTCTAAAAACCAGGAGCACTTAAGACAAAATTTGAATGCCTCTCTAAGTGACAAAATGCAGTCGTCATAACCAATTTGGGTTGTTATACTGCATTTGCTAGATTGTAAAATACAGGAATCAAAAACCTCATGAAACTGTGCCAGCAATGCTCTGAAATTGCAAAGCACAAAATAAAGCAAAACAAAACAAATATTCTGAGTTCCTAAAGCTCTAAGGTTGAAAATACTATCTTATTCTTTGTCAAAAACAGATAAAGGAATGCATTCCATATAGTCCCTTATGACTTACTAATTTCAATTCATCAGTCCTGAGAAATGTGACTTACATTTTGCAGACTGAAGAAAGTACTGATGAAAACAAACAAACAAAAAAATGCCAGGCATCTTGTCTCTGGGATGATTCATAATAAGGAACAGTTCCTCTCTTGTCAGCAATCTATCATGTAGAGTAAAAGCTGGCTGGGTCTGTGCCATTACTCTACACATCTCATTCAACTTTTTCAGCATGTCTAGCACTCAGTGTCCCTTACTTGGCTCTACCTAAATCTTGGTTTTATATACTCAGGCCATTGATGGTTCAAATATCTAATTTTTATGAATCTGAATGTAAGAAAATATCAAGAGATAAAAACATACAATGCCTCCAAATCTTCCAGGACTACACTCCTTGAACATAAAGTGGACTGCACCTTCACAAGATGTCTGTCGTGGGTTTAAAGAGCTGACAGAGCGAAGCTCTCAAATGAATTGGAGACAAAACCAGAATTACATTTTGAGAGAGTGTTACAGATAGAAATTACAAAGCAGATACAGAATCCATAAGTGAACACCCCCTGAATTTTCCCCAAGCCCAAAACTAAATCTATCATCCCCAGTGCTCCAATCCTCCCACCCTCCCATGCCTCTGGCATCCAAGAGGCCTGCGCACAGCCTCTGGAGGCCTCAAACGAGGCCTATCCTTACATGTTTGTCCTGATAATGCAGCTCCTGCCTGACACAAGGCTGGAAGGGGTGGAAAGGAGAGCGAGCTGGAGTCAATGTGAGTTTATGAAGAGATAACAGAATTATGGGATTGAATAACAATCTTCCAGTCCCCAGAGGACTCTTTTTAACCTTATAGTTCCCAACCTGGGACATATGATTAAAATTTTGCATATTTAAGGAACAGGATAAAGTGTAAAAAGGCCAATGGCATCCTGGTCTGTTCCAGGAGTGGTGTGGCCAACAGGACCAGGGAAGTCCTTCCACTCCTGTACTCAGCACTGGTCAGGCCACACCTTGAGTATTGTGTCCAGCTCTGGGCCCCTCAATTTAAGAAAGATGCTGAGGTGCTTGAACATGTGCAGAGAAGGGAAGCAAGGCTGGTGAGAGGCCTGGAGCACAGCCCTGTGAGGAGAGGCTGAGGGAGCTAGGAGTGTGCAGCTTGGAGAAGAGGAGGCTCAGAGGGCACCTTATTGTTCTCTACAACTGCCTGAAAGGAGATTGTAGCCAAGTAGAGGTTGATCTCTTCTCACAGGCAGCCAGTGACAGAATGAGGGGACACGGTCTCAATCTGCACCAGGGCAGGTTTTGGCTGGATGTTAGGAAGAAGTTCTTCACAGAAAGAGTGACTGGCATTGGAATGGGCTGCCCAGGGAGGTGGTGGAGTTACTGACCCTGGAAGTGCTTAAAAAGAGATGGGACGTGGCAACTGGACGTGGCACTTGGTGCCATGGTTTAGCTGATTAGATGCTGTTAGGTAATAGGTTGGACTTGATGGTCTCAAAGTTTTTTTCCAACCTGGTTAATTCTGTGATTCTATGATATTAAAAAGTGCCAGGACACACTTAGGCATTCAAGTAGCCTTCTTTTCAGCAGATCTGAATATCAGCTCATCTTTTCCACCCAAAAAGGCACTTACTGTGTTTAAGAAGTTAAAGTAATCAAATGAAGAATGTGCCTATATACTAACTGACCAGAACAATTTTCTAAATATTAAAAATTCGTTAAATACATCTAGACACTTCAGAATTGATAAATGGCATCTCCCTAAATGTTTAGAATTGGTGGTCTGTGAAGAGGCATATAATGTCTGATTTATAGGTCAGACTTCTGCCTTTGAGAGCACAGCTACTACAAACAAAGGCAATACAGCTGACCTTCTATAAGTGAAACCCACAACTGGATGTTATAAGGGTATCCAAGAAGGAAAAGGAGAAAAGATACATATATATGTATGCACAAACTCATGTCTCAGGCTCACACTCCATCTGTCTTCCATGTTGAAGAGAATAGCTTCAAGCAGCTAGTTATCAACACTGCCTTAGGAGGTTTTGTAATATGGTTAGCAGACGTGCAAAAAGCTCTAATTTTTAACAAAAAAGGATAACAGAAAATCATTAGCAGCTGAAGTGACAGTAGCCTTTGGGGAAAGCACTATCTCATTGCCCTACAAAAGAGGAATCTGAGTGCTAGAGACACGAATGCCAGTTAATTTTCACTGCTTGGAATTTATCATTATCTGTCAGAGAAAGACAATGTTCTGCACAAATTCACTTCCTTGGCTATTTGTGTACAAATCAGTCACCAAGCACTGCGTTACAGACAGATCTGTTTGGAAAGTGTGTTTGATTATATTCAGTTCTGAGTTATGGTTAATTGGGTTTGACTGAGCTGCAGCAGAAAAAAAAACAACACTCTGAGTACCACATTAAGAGACCATTCTCAATAAGAATCACTTAATATATATGGAATATGTATTCCAATGTGAAAACTTAAAAGAAACCCCACTTTTGGCAATCTGAACATCTGCAGAATGATGCTTTATAATTATACACACAATAGTTTTGTTACTGTATTTCATGGTTTCTGTACTAACACGAGAATGAGCAATGGCATAGTTGTCAGTAACCTTCAATAGCTAGAAAAAACCCCACAAATTACTTACAATTTTAAAATCTGTATAGAAGCATGCATTACAATATCCTGCTATGGATATTATTGGTATAATAAACCATTTCAAAAGGGGATTCTGGTTGCCAGAATCACAGATGTGTAATGTCTACAGTAAAAATTCCCTGTGTTCTGAAATAAGACACAGTTAAAAAAGGGGGGTGGGTGGGGGGGGAA
>VWZE01024614.1:50473-99664 GCA_013396675.1 Eubucco bourcierii
GAAAAGAAAAAAAGGAGAAGGGGGGGGGGGGGGGGGGGGAGGAAAGAAGCTGAATACATGTAGGCCCTACTGAAGCTTCACAAACTTAATTATGTAAAGCAAGCAGCCTTAGCAAATAAGTTTTGAATTCACAGTTCATATAAGTAAGTAATGTACAGGCACGACTATGCCATGACTATGCCAGAGAGTCTTAGAACAACATTTTCACAGAATCAGAGCATGTTAGGGGCTGGAGGGGACCTTCAAAGATCATCCGGTCCAACCCCCCTGCCAGAGCAGGATCAACTAGAGCAGATCACACAGGAACTCAACCAGGTGAGTTTTGAATATCTCCAGAGAGAGAGACTCCACAACCTCCCTGGACAGCCTGTTCCAGTGTTCTGCCTCCCTCACAGTGAAAAAAAAATTTCCACATATTTCTATGGAACTTCCTATGCCTCAACTTCCACCCATTGCCACTTGTCCTGTCATAGAAATACAGAACTTTAGAGACTGGAAAGGACTTCCAGAGTCCAACTGCCCTGCCAAGGCAGGATCCTTTAGAGTAGTTTGCACAGGAAAGCATCCAGGCAGGTTTTGAAAGTCTCCAGATGAGACTCCACAACCCCCCTGGGCAGCCTGTTTCAGTGCTCTATCACCCTCCCTGTAAAGAACTTTCTCCTCATGTTGAGGTAAAACCTTCTATGTTCCAGTTTGTAGCTGTTGCTCCTTGTCTTATGGCTGCTGACCACCGAAAAGAGATTGGCCCCATCCACTTGACACCCACCCCTCTGATATTTGTATAACTGATCAGATCTCCTCTCAGACTTCTCCAGACTAAACAGCCCCAGGTTTCTCAGTCTCTCTTCGTAGGGGAGAAGCTCAAGTCCCCAGTCATCCTTGTGGCTCTCTGTTGGACTCTATCCAGCAGGTCTCTATCTCTCTTGAACTGGGGAGTACAAAACTGGACACAGTATTGCAGGTGTGGTCTCACGAGGGCAGAGTAGATGGGGGAGTAGAACCTCCCTAGACCTGCTGGACACATTTCCTGATGCACTCTAGGATGCCATTTGGTCTCTTGGTCACAAGGGCACATTGCTGGCCCATACAGAATTTGCTGTCCACCAGAACTCTAAGGTCTTCCTCCATGGAACTCCTTTCTGTACTGGTGCCTGTCAGTTTACTAAACACTTTCTCACATTTGGCTGTAAATGCAAACTGGACTTCTTAAATTCCAATTAGCCTGCTTCATTTTAGCGCGTTCATTTTCTTTCTCTGTGTTAACAAATACCTGATAGTTTTAATTCTCTGATCAATAAATAGAAGTATTTTAGCATACGCTTCTCTCACTGCAACAAGGCAAGTAGCTTGCAGGAGATAATCACCACACAGAAAAACTTTAGCTTTTTGCAAGCAATATAGCTTGATTTTCTAAAACCAAATGTAGTTGAATATATGCAAATTTGTATGTTCTTTCAGAATGTATTTGGAATATCCATTGGAAGTAAGGATAATTAGCTAAGTTCTGAAGGCATCTAATCCCTACACCTGATAATGTAACAAAATCCATTGTAACACCAATGCATAGGGAACTCAAAGATTCTGAACTTCATCAATGTAGACATCATCCACAGCAGATATAAGTACCACAATGTTTGTGCTGACAATATTTTTTTCCAATTTTGAGAGCATATCATTAAGCCAAATTTACTAATCCTTTGATCTAAGGATCCTGATTTTCCCTGCAGCCCATAGGAATTCAACCATAGAACTGTAATATTTAAATTGTTAAATGATTAATGGTAATGAAGAAAAATTAAGGTACCCTATGTCCTAATAAAAGAAACTGAAATATTGCAGTTGCTGACTTTAGGAGATAAAAATGCAAGGCTTGGTTTCTCCCTCTGATTTTCCACTCACTAAAGCTTAGAATGAAGAGAGCAACATTTCTACAAGCTGGCTTCAGCAGATTTACTAAACGTTTCTGCAAACCCATGACAATTCACTAAATATTAGAAGTGATCAGATTTTTGCTGCAAAAAAAAAAAAGCTACTATTCTGCTATTTTACACCCCTTTGATATGAAGAGTAAGTGCTAAAATTATCTGTAACAATTAATAAAAACTAATTTTAATTTGCATGTGATGTTTATCTTATTGGATAATGATGTTTAAGTTTACTATAGGTATACATATTTACAGTAAAATGTTCAAAGCATTTGCCACTGAAATATTGTTGCCAATAAACTTATTTTTTCCCTTTAAGGATTAATTAAAATGGATTCTTATTAAATTGGAGTGAAAAAGAAAATCACAAAGTTTTAAAACACAGAGTTCTTCATGACAGTTCTGTAATTAAATTCATGCAAATCTGTCAGGGACGAAAATCGACCACAATTTAATTTCTAACTTTTCCCAAACAACTGCCAAACAATTTATGCACTACTTTTCTATGTTTACTGCAGGATAATGACAGTGATAAATGTTTTTTTCCTTGGAAATAAATATTCATTAAGCAGACTCAGATCAAAACTATACTCTTCCAAGAGACCACAAATGTGCAAGATCCATTTACCTCTCTTAAGAGACTTGTTTGGGAGGAAGATGGAATGGTGTCCACAAAAACATCCCAAAACAATATCATAGTTCAGTTAAATTAAACCTAGAGCAGTACTTACATGCAGCCTCAGTAATTTATATTATTAAAGCTGGTGTCAGCACTGATAATACAGGTTTTTGTGGGCAAACAACAAATTAATTCTGGATATAAGTTAGATAAAGATAGTTCAGATGTAAAGCATTAAGCACTAAAAGGAAATCAACAATCAGTGAGCTGCTGGAGGTAGACTACTGTTTGTCCATCCAGTCCCATAAATGAACATAAGTGAATGTAAATGAACATAATGGTTGCTGGAGTGAGTGCAGAGGAGGGCAATGAAGCTGGGGGAGGGCCTGGAGAATAAATCTTATGAAGAGTGACTGAAAGAGCTAGGGATGGTTACTTTGGAAAAGAGGAGGTTGAGGGGAGACCTCATTGCTGCCTGCAGCTACCTGAAAGGACATTGTGGAGAGGTTGGTTCTGGCCTCTTCTCACAAGTAATTAGTGATAGAACAAGAGGGAATGCCCTCAAGCTGTGACTGGGTAGGTTTAGACTGGACATCAAGAAACATTTTTTCCCAGAAAGAGTGGACAGGCTTTGGAATGAGCTGCACAGGGAGGTGGTCAAGTCACCAACCCTGTATGTGTTTAAATGTTGTTTGGATGTGGTGCTTGGGGATATGGTTTAGGGTGCATCTTGTAGAGCAGGTTTATCAGTTGGACTTGGTGATCCTGAGGGTCTTTTCCAACCAGAATGTTTTGGTGATTCTGTGAAGTTCAGACAGTAGCTCATTAGCCATGATTTACATGGTCTGTGACTTTTGTGCAGAAGAGTCATTCTATCAAAAGCTATTCCATCAAAAGGCCATGTTGTGTGCTTCGATACTCAGAATGACTTTAGTCTACTGGTTCTAAATCAGTAGTGATAAAAGGAAAGGCCTGCTGCTATTGCACAAAGACATACTATAAGTTACATGCTTCCTTTGCTCCAGTACTTCACTGTTATGCTTCACCACATTTACAGTACTGCCTTGCTCAGAAAGGGAAAGCATCCTAATTTTCAAGAGAAAATAACAGTATCTCTCTGGGTATGTATGTATACCAGTGCCTATAATGTGTATGATCTAAGGATGCATAAGAATTATAAATAGGTGTGATTTTATGGAAGCTAATAACAGTAAATGTAGTTTTGTTACATTTCTTTTGTTGCGGAAAGAGGTAAAGGACAATTCAGAGCACCTCACCAGAGCCACAGCTATTTCACATAGCTGACTGAAGGCAAATTCCAGCCTCTTTAAGGTAACACTTTTGCCTTCCCCAAAATAACCACAGAAAAATGAAAATGTGGTCTTTTCTTCATGTTGGGTAACAATTCAAAATTGCTGTAATTACATACAGCATTTAAGCATGATTTTTACTAGGTTTTACTCACATAAACATTACTCTGCAAAAGCTGATAACTCATTCATCTACATAGACTTACAACTTTAATCTTACTCACTTCTTATGTCAAATCTGTGTTGGAAAAATTCCACCACTTTCTAAGGAATTCACTTGTGCAAGAGATTAAGAAACAAGGCAGTAATATTTAAAGTCATATTGACAATACTGCATTAGCTTTTTCTTAACTACATCATCTTCCTACTGGACAATGTTTTCTCTGTAGGTAACTAAACTGTAGAATCATAGAGAGTACAGTCCCAGTCAAACTTTAGAGGTTTTTGATCTAGCACAGAATGGAACCGTTACATTTTACTCAGACCTCTGTTGTTTTAATAAAATATATTTTGCAAACAATAAAATAAAGCTGCCACATTTGAGTGTGCATAGGGTTGCTCCAAATTGCAAACATGCAAACAAAACTTTAGCCTCAAATGTACAACTTTCAATATATAGCTGCCCCTCTCTATCCTTTCTCTCTCATTCAAGGGTGTTCTTTGGAGATAACCTAATGTTCTTGCCTTCCAAATACAGGTGAAACAGCTAAAAATAAATTAACTCTCCAGTTTTCTCATACTCTGCAGCAGTGTGCCTGCCTTGGCATATGAATATCCATATATATGCACACATCACAAGAGAGGGGCTGAGCACTTAGAAAACAGATGCCTCTGACAGCTAGCCAATGTACAGAAGCATCAAAATAAAGGGATTCAACTGCTGTAGAGAAGAACTTTCTCTCTTACCTTGAGACACTCTTCTTGTTTGAGAAGATCCTCGCAATCCTTAGCCTGCAGAACAGGAGAATTAAGGCGTTCTTCTACTTCAGACAAGGCTTGCAGAAGGCGAAGGATCTCTGACAGGTATGTAGAAGGCACGTGAGTTGTTTCCACAGTCATAGTTTCAGTCGGCACAAAAGTTGTATCTTCATGAACTGTTTGCTAGTACAGATATACAACAGAATGCTCTTTAGTTTCTTAAAACTACAAAAATGTGTAGCTTAATGCAATCTCCAGTTCACAACCTAGAAAGCATTAAAAAATAATTTCTAAGGGAGGTTTCTGACATAGATCATTCACACTCCATTGGTCTGCCTTGAAACAGTATCTACTAAAATTAACCTGTGAAGAAGTGAGCAAACTTATCCTCTCCTACTCTCCACAGAAATGAAGGCAAGAAATGCAAGAGTACTCTGTGATTATGCTGTTCTGAGATTTTAATGCTTTAAGTCCTCACACCTCTTTAAGAATATAACCTTCGTTAAAGAAATTCCTTGTATGCCAGGCCTAAATTATTTCAAGGTAACAACTAAAATAGCGACTTGTGTAACAGACACCATTGCTTAAATAACATTTAACACAAAATAAGTAGGTCAGCTCAGAACTCTAAACACTACACCAAAATATTTCTTTCTAAACAAGAAAAGTACCATTTTGAATTTTGTGATTTGGAAGGTCTTTAATGTATCCATTTTTTCTTTTTATAAAAGAAATCCCACTAACACATCTTTTCAGGAAATTAAGATGTTTTCAATTTTATTTTTTTTTCTCTGGGTAAATATGAAACAGATCTCCTATTCTGAAAGGGCATGTATACATCCAGTGCAAAGAAATCTCAGAATGTTTTGGCTCCAAGAAAACACATAAGTTGATCTATGGCATTTGGAAATAAACACTGACATGAAAAGTCACTAATCGTTTATAGAAAGTCTTTGTATTTCTGATTTGATGTGTTTATGGCTCATGAATGAAAGCTAATACCAAAAGTGTGCTTTGGAGCAGGGAGAACAGCAGCTGCTTATTTTGGTGGTTTTAACCGAACTCCAAATGCATGATAACAGGAAGCCCCATCAGAAAAAAAAAAAAAAAAAAAAAAAAAAAAAAAGCAATATCTAAAAGATATAAAGTATTTGTGATTTCATAAGCATAAATTATTATTTGTTTTCTCACATTACATAGGATGCCTACTGTGGATCTAAGATCCACTGTGCTTGATGTCGTCTTCTTGAAAACAGAAACTCTGCTTATTGAGAACCTTAAAGAACTTCTACATGCAGTTGCTGGCAAACTATATTCACAGAATCACAGAAACATCCAGGTTGGAAAAGACCCTCAGGATCATGAAGTCCAACCTATAACCCTACTCTACAGATGCTTCAGTCCTAATACAGATAATCTCAGATTTTGGAGACATTCATGTGAAAGACAATGGCTCACTTGTCCTGAAGAAAGCAACATCACTATTTAATTATGCAGTATGTCAAAGAAAACACTATCTTGGAGTTACTACATCGATTTGCCCTGCCTGTCCTTTCATGCTCAGTTACTGGGCTGACTAATCCGGTACTTAGTTCCCTTTAGTCTTAAAACATACATGTACACACTCTAGAACATGTATTCATCACATATAAAATCCATAAACTGTACACTTGTGTTAGCCTGTTGCATTTCTTGTGCAAATTTAATTGCTTTGCTTACACTTTCCTCACTAAATTACTTTCTCAGTGAAGTGGGTTAGGAACTTTCCCCTCCCACACCACTGAAATTTACCAGACTAGCTGAGACAGCTTGGAAGTAAGATGAAGCTGTATTTACAGCAAAGCAAAATTTACAAGCAGATATACACAATGTATTTACAAGTATTCACAATTACATACAAATTAGAAATAATACAGAAATCCAAACTCCCTGTTGGACAAATAAAGTTGCCCAGAAGGGCTCAAAGCTCCCCCCTCTTCCTCCCTCTATTTTCCCAGACAAACAGAAATAACCAGCAAAGCTTAAGTTGTTTTCTGTTAGTCAAGATTAGCAGAAAGATACTAGAGTGGAGTTAGGAGTAAGGTAATAGATCCAGCATCCCAGACCAGAGTGGGACAGTTTATTTGCAATTTGGCTTTTTATCCCTGTCAGTAAACCAATGAATGATACAGAGTTTATCCTTATTTTCTTTTCATAACCAATGATCTAATTTCTCTCATGAAAATATTCCAATTAGCCTCAAATCAGCACACTCAATACATCTGCTAATACTGAAACCTCTCTAATTACCTGACCACTGATAAAATTTTTATTTTTTTAAATAGATTGCTTTGAAAAAATTGTGTTTGCCACCCATATATTTCATGAATCACACTCTCTGCAACAGCAACATTTTACTCCAGTAAACCTGAAGAAAAATCTGTCGCAGTTGACAGAAGGTGGAAGCTTCCCAACAGGCCACCGAGGTGTGTAGCAATATATTTTCATTCCTTCAGACTCCACTGTGACATGTCTACATGTAGCAAAGAACTTTAGATCCACATGAGAAACATTTTAACTCTAATTGCATTTTCCTCTTTGACTGAAAACAATCTTTATATTCATAGTAATCAAAAGAGAATGCAAGGTGCACAATGTTATTCACTCAATATAAGGCCACATGAATGTGAAAAGTGATACACAAAATACAATCAGTTTCTTATAGTTGTATTAGCTTAATCTGTGGGGTTTTTTTGTTTTGGTTTTTTTTTTTTTTTGCAATCAAACTTTAGGTCAATAATTATGTAAACATGTACATATACATGCACACACATACATGTATCCGAGTGTATATAAAACTTGTGTCTTCTCACTCTAAAAAACTCCTGGAACCACAAAAAGGTGGAAGTCTGACATGTGAACGCTTCATGCGTGTCGTGCTCAGTTATCTGTAGCAGAGCTAAAATGAGGCATATTTCAGTCAGTGCTACAAAGAACTTCTATAATAACACTCTTGTATGTAAAACTAATTAAAATTTGAGCCTTGTATGACATATTTGGTTTAATAATCCCTCAAAACATATGCAATATTTAACTCCCATGCCTGCTAATGAGCCATACATTCCTACTACCCTTTACAGAATCACAGAACTTTAGAGGTTAGAAGGGACCTCCAGAGATCATTGAGTCCAACCTCCCTGCCAAGGCAGGATCATCTAGGGCAGTCCACACAGGAATGCATCCAGGTGGGTGTTGAAGGTCTCCAGAGAAGGAAATTCCACAACCTCTCTGGGCAGCCTGTTCCAGTGCTCTGTCACCCTCACTGTAAAGAAGTTTCTCCTCATGCTGAGGTGAAATCTTTTGCGTTCCAGTTTGTAGCCATTGCTCCTTGTTTTATTGCTGCTGACCAGCAAACAGAGATTGGCCCCATTAGAAAATTAGACATTCATATTTCTCACATGAAATTGTGAGAATCCAAGAGAAATCCAAAGAAACTGAGAAATAGGAAGCAGAGAAATTCAAAGGCTCAACTGGATGACTGTATAGTTGTCCAGGAGAACTAGAAAGTACTTAAACTCTTTCAGAGAACCAAAATATTTCCTCATATTCAGCAACATTATGGAACACCTTATTTGCAAAAGGGTAGCTATCCAAATTAATTAAATTCTGAATACTATTTGTATATAAATTGAAATTTTGATAAACCTTTAGAAATCGATGATTGAATTTCTTCAGTGGGGTTTTTAATAGGTCATGAGCATTTCATTATTTCCATCTTTTTTCTAATAGTACTTTAATGGAACTCAAGGCAGGAACTGGCATCTCACACTAAGGAATGGAGCCTGAGCATACCCAGAAATGACAATTTTAATCAGCAAAGAAAGGGAATAAATTCTGGCTGTTCCTTATGTTTGCTGGTATTGCCTTACTGTAGATGATACAATTGGCAGAGTCCTTCTCCATATTCTGGACAAGCATCTTTACTAGAAACATACAGCTAACATATACTAACAGAGAAACAAGGAAAAAAAAGTTAAAAATAAAACATAAGAATAAAAATAGATTGTAACAGCTTTGAACAATTACTACCAATAATAAAAGTCATTCAGTAAATATGTAATATGTAATTCTTAATTGTCCACCAGAAGCAATTTAGGTTAACATTTTATGACAAAAATAGTTTAAGATAGGTTTTGAAGAAATTGTGTCTGACAAAGTGGCAGAATACATTAGAAAGTTCATTAAAATATTCAAACCCAAATATTTTAAAATAATATATTAAAAAAATATTAAGAAAGATGGAGAAATTACGGTGTAAATGACCATTTCCTGTACTGTTATTGTATACAAAATCTTCTTTTCTTGATATTAATTTATTTTGTATTTTTAGTTGTCAGTGATATATTGATGTGTAGATTAATGTTTTTCTTAGAAAAAAAAAAAACAAAAACCAACAACTTATTTTGGGTAGTGCTTAACATCACATACATTGCTTTTCATCAAGTGTTTTCATCTCTAGAATAGTAAATTGAATTTTCTTCCCGCTTATTACGTATGTTTAATATGAGATCTTTCCAGAAACCTGACTTTATCTACACATGAGAAACTAATTTTACTGACAGCTACCATGTCCCACAAGGTGCAACAAAATGACAAGGAATACATCCATGAACTGGACCTTATACAAACAAGGCCAAAACCCAAACCAAAACAAACCAACCAACCAACCAACCGAACCCAAAAACCCAAACCCAAACAAAATCAACCAAACACGAAAACTCAAAAAAAGAGGATCTGCAAGAATAATGCCCACAAAGTCAAACATCCTCCTCCAAGAAGTATCTATGATGATCATTGACTAAAACTAGAGCAGTATTACCTGGTAGCCTCAGAACTAGTCAAACTTGGAGAACCCTCTTAATTTTCTTTTACATCTGGAAATCTCTGTGTTAAAGCTCATTTTATCCATCTCAGTATATCCATTTCCTTTCCTGTTTCTGCAGATGGGGCAAGTCCAATGTCACTTTCTCTACCCAGCACTTTACACCCAGAAAAAAATCCAACTGTGTAATTTTTTGGTCCCTTTCCACGACAGGTGTCCAAACTCATAGCAACCTTAGTGCACTGTGCTTTTGAGTTAATAACTTCACAAAAACAGAATACATGGGAGGAGGAAAGTGGCAAAATACACCTATCAGTGTTTTATACTAAGATGCTGCTCCTAGTAGCACCCTGATGTGAAGCACAGGAAAAATAAACAAAGCAGTTCCTCCTCCTGAAATAAACTGGTGCTTGAAAAGTATTCTTGATGAGCAGCTGTAAGATACATGAGACTGTAAAAAGTCAGTCAGAGGAATAAACATAGGTGTGCTACAAATAAAAAAGCAGACAGCAGACATCATTTGGATGAAGACAGTCATACCTCAGAGTCCAAAACACTCTGTAATGGTCTATTGCTTTCATAGAATGAATCATAGAATCATAGAATGGTAAGGTTGGAAGGGACCTCAAGGATCATCTAGTTCCAACCCCCTGCCATAGGCAGGGACACCTCCCACTGGTACAGGTTACTCAAGGCCTCATCCAAGCAAGTCATCTAGAGCAAGTTGTAAAAGTCATGATATTTGCTAGCCCAGGGTTCATTAAAAATGCAAAAGTATGATCAAATGCTTTCAGAGGCCAAGAAGAAACACTTTCAAGTACATATTTATACACAAAAAAGTGTTCATTTGCCTCTTTCTATGCCAGCTGTGAACAGTGATGTCAGCTAAGATTCACAAAAATAAATCCTGTGACTTCAGTATTGCCAGCACAGCTCACCTCTAAGTGTCTATATACATGGGAGGTAGATCAAAATTATACCAGTAATATGAAATTTCCATTATGAGATTGGATGGCCTAATTCAATCTCAAAGAAATTATCAGTACAAAAAAAAAGCACCTACTTCAAGTACACAGAAACCTAAATCCTCTCTATGGCATTAAAAGTTTTTAAATGCTTACATAATTCCATGAAGCAGCATTAAAACCTATCTGAAGTGTGTGTGTATACGTACATAAAATTTTATACAATATAAATATATATATATTTAACCCATGCCTTTTCAATTAAGAATGCAAACAGTTTCTCATGTGTGTGATTTTTCTACTTATCTATGATTGCATTTCACAAAAGCCTTCACAGTGCAATGCTTAAAACATGTATTTTAATGCTTCCATCAGTGACATATCAACATCAGATCTTTAAAAATACATATGATTATTTGCAACATTGTTCCCAGAACATGATCACAGAATCACAGAAACATTTTGGTCAGAAAAGACCCTCAGGATCATCAAGTCCAACTGATAACCCTGCTCTATAAGGTGCACCCTAAACCATATCCCCAAGCAGCACATCCAAACAACCCTAAAACACATCCAGGGTGGATGACTCCGCCATCTCCCTGGGCAGCACATTCCAACGCCTGACCACTCTCGCTGGGAAAAAAATTTCCTAATATCTCTAATATCTAAACCTACCCAGTTGCAGCTTGTGGCTGTTCCCTCTCATTCTATCACTAATTACTTGTGAGAAGAGACCAGCAGCAGTCTCTCCACAATGTCCTTTCAGGTAGCTGTAGACAGCAATGAGGTCTCCCCTCGGCCTCATCTTTTCCAAACTAACCATTCCCAGTTCCCTCAGTTGCTCTTCATAAGATGTATGCTTCAGGCCCTTCCCCAGTTTCATTGCCCTCCTCTGCACTCACTCCAGGACCTCCACATCTCTCTTGTATTTCAGTGCCCAAGACTGAGCACAATACTCAAGGTGTGCCCTCAGCAGAGCAGAGTACAAGGGGACAAGCAGTGCTGTATGTCTTCACAATACCTCATCACTAAGGTATATGTTACTGATTGAGAAATGCTGTATTAAGAAATTTTTTATTCAATTACATAATTAATTAATCTTTTTTATCTATACATAAAATAAAGCAAATTAAAAGGAAACCATTCTTAATAAAAGCATTAGAGAACATTAGTAAATTTTACATGCTAGGAATAGCAATTGAAAATTGCAGGCATTGACTTTGAAAACTATCAATCTATAGGCATTAACCAGTGTTAACTTTTTTTCCACTATCTTATTTCTGACCTTGAAATGCAGAGGCTTTCTCCATGAGGGAAAAAAAAAAAACAAACCACAAAACCCCAAATCTGTTCCAGGTACATTCAGGCTTACATTTTTAGGAAATTTCCCAAAATGTCAGACAATCCTGTTACATTGTAAGCTCTGTAGGGTGGATTGGATAGATATCTATGGTTTCCTGGCTCAAAGACTTGGATGACTACTTATTACCGTGCATTATTTTCAAATGATTCAGATCATAGAATCATAGAATGGTAAGGTTGGAAGGGACCTCAAGGATCATCTAGTTCCAACCCCCTGCCATAGGCAGGGACACCTCCCACTAGTACAGGTTACTCATCCAATCTGGCCTTGAACACATCCAGGGAGGGAGCAGCCACAACCTCCCTGGGCAACCTGTTCCAGTGCCTCACCACCCTCACTGTNCCAACACTTCCATGTCCTTCCTGTGCTGAGGGTTCCAGAACTGCACACAGTACTCCAGGTGGGGTCTGACGAGAGCAGAGTAAAGTGGCAGAATCACCTCCCTTGGCCTGCTGGCCACGCTTCTCTTGATGAGAAGATGAGAAGACAGGGGAAAAAAAAAGTTGTTAAGAATTAATTTAAAACATTTACTCTGGAGTAATTTGTTGTTTTCTTGGTTGCATTCACAGTTGCAACTTTGCTTCCTTTTTTTTTTTTTTTTTTTCTTTTTTTTAAATTTCCTTCTTTTTTCCTTTCTTTTCCCCCAGGAGGTAAATAAACAGTTTTTAAACTATGACAAAGTATTTTTGTGCTACAGTCAATCTTATGTTGCACACACTCTTGTGCCGTTGGAGTCCTCCAAGATATCAAATACACTTAACTGGTAAAATCACCAGCTTTGGCAATCCCTTTTTCACTTACTAATACTGATTTTGTTTTAATATGATTTAGACAATTTACTCCAGATATGGAACGAACTCAAGGTGAGGCACTGCTGTGTACTGAATTTAGCTTCTGCTTGCTTGAAAACTTACCCATTGCTCCTTGCAAATCACCTGCATTCAGGCAAATAAGAGACTAACACCACCAGTACAAATTGGAAATTCTAAAAAGTTCTGCTGTCGACTTCTAACCCTAACAGCTTCCATCTATATCTGTTTGTTAAGCAAAAAGAAAAATCATTTCTACTATGATGAGTCTTGGCCACAAGACCTGCATATGTAGCACAGAGTGTGATATTAACCACCTCTTTCAAAAAATAAAATGAAAAAATAACAGAGCACTGTGTGTCTTATGCTGAAATATTACCATGTCCTGGAGAAGAAAGCTAAATCTAGCAGCAAAATTCACTAATCACAGAATCACAGAATTAATCATGTTGGAAAAGATCTTCATAATCATTGAGTCCAACCCATCATCTAACATCTTCTAATTAACTAAACCATGGCACTAAGTGCCTCATCAAGTCTATTTTTAAACATTTCCAGGGACAGTAACTCTACCACCTCCCTGGGCAGCCCATTCCAATGTCAATCACTCTTCTTGTGAAGAACTCCTTTCTAACATCCAGGTCAAACCTGCTCTGGCACAGTTTGAGACTCTGTCCTCTTGTTCTGTCACTGGTAGAAGAGACCAACTCCCAGCTGGCTACAATCTCCTTTCAGTTAGTTAGCTGTAGAAAGCAGTAAGGTCTCCCCTGACCCTTCTCTTCTCCAGGAGGAACAACCCCAGCCCCCTCAGAACTATTTGGATTTAGACAGTGTCTCTCTTAAAAAAACCAAAAAACCAAACATATATGTGAACCACTTCTGACCAATATGGCATATTACAAACTTAATAATTGCAGTAGTTCAAAATTGACAGATAAAATGAAATACATATATCTCTGTCTGTGATTTTAGACAGATATTTGTAACACTATCAAAGAAATTACTAAAAAAAAAAAAAAAACAAAACCAAAAAACAGATTTGGAAAACACCTTTTTAACTGATTTACATGTTACCTTCCAGCAGACAAAATGGATATGGAAGTCTTGATATGCCAAATATAGAATACATAAACCCATAGAGGTGTTTGTCATCTATTTTATTCATCTTCAATATTTACCACAGCTGAAAAAAATACATAAAGACATCATAAAGGAAATGTCCTACTTAAGGGTGCATCCAGTTGGCTTTAGAAGATTGAAGTCCACTACTCAGTCCTATATCCTTTCAATCATATAGTCATTTGTGACTTGATCACAGGATCACAGGATGTCAGGGGTTGGAAGGGACCCAAAGAGATCATTGAGTCCAACCTCCCTGCCAGAGCAGGACCAGAGAATCTATCTCAGATCACAGAGAAACACATCCAGATGGGTCTTGAAAGTTTCCAGAGGAGACTCCACAACCTCTCTGAGGAGTCCATTCCAGTGTTCTGTGACCCTTACAGTAAAGAAGCTTCCCACTGTGTTGAGGTGGAACCTNATATACACATATATATATAAAAATTCAAAATAGACTTTCAAAAACGCATTTCTCAGTCATAAGCTATAGAGAAGTAGTAGTGCATATAGAGACAGAACAAGCTTCTACATGATATACTGGAGAGCAGCCCTCCTAGAAAAACAATTCCAACTTATTTAACAGCTGATTTATTAAGACTGCAGAAGGATCCTATTCTTAGACAGCATTCATGCATAAAGTCTCGTCACTGTTTAAAATAATATGTGAAACCCTTTTGACTCATCACCAAGGAACCAATTAATGTTAAATAAGGCACAGATATGCTAGAATATAGTCTACTGATGTCTAAATTGACTAACCCATTTTGAAATTCACTGTTGATTTGTCCTATGAACTTTCCAGATATTACAAACTACAAGCTACATCTTTTTGCTCCTTGAGATAATTTAGAAAATAAACTAAAAATGCCATTAAAGCTTCAAAGAGAAAGGTCCTGAAAACTGACATCTTCTAGGAATGTTAAAAGTTATTGCCTAATTATTTTCCATCTCCATTTCTTAAAATAACCTTAATCTACATTTATAGAGATGCAATCATAAGAATAATAATAGAGTTTGTCACTTAGGCTGATTCTGTCCCTCCAAGACACAGAATATTATTATGTTTTTAATATCGTGAATGAAATAGCTGTTTTGAAAACTAATTAAATATACATAAATAGATAATCAGCACTCGCAGCTTACATTAAAAAAAATAAAATTGCTTCCTTCAGCACTTTTATGAATATGCTCAGATGCATCTGTGCAAAAAAAGAAAACAAGCCATGAGTGATGCTGGCATCCTGAATTGTAGACAGGAGATGGACATCATCTGATCAAAAAATGCAGTCCCTTAGGGCCAGATCCCTCTGCATCAGGTCTTTCCCTTATTATGTAATTCAATGCTAGAGCCAAGCAATTTTGACAGCAAATTCTTCACTATGTAAGTTATTATATTAATAAATATTATATATTATATCAAAGAAAATGAAGTGGTAATTAGCTGCCTCGTTTCTCAAATAACTAAGCAATTAGAAGGAAGAAAATACTACACTAATATAATGCTCAGTTAAATCCAAAGAAAACTAAAAAGACAGCCAAGTGTGTGCTATGCTGCACACAATTCTTTAACCAAAGGTTGTCGGCTTTGTGTCCACCTCAGGATGGACTCAGAACACTAAGAAAAACTTGGGGTGTGGCTAATACTACATTCTTATAGCCACTTTATAGAATTTAAAGACAACATCCTAGTTGATAGTTGTAGCAAGAGTTTTCATTCCTATGTGATGAGGTGAAGATGTTGAGTTTCAGTTGTAAACTCGAGAATGCAATTCAGATCACTCAAGTTTGTCACAGATACTGAAAAATGGCAGAGAAAAGTATTTTCTGTAAAGAACTGCCACCTGCAATACAGGGTTTTTTTCACTTCACTCTATTAAAATACTATGTATTTGCAGTGATGACACTGGATACCATACAGAATTTAGAATGAAATGTGAAAGAAGACAAATACACTTCAGAGAAACTCAAAATACTGCAGTAAACTGGTCCACTTCTACAAACTCAGGCTATAGATGGTCTTCACTTAAATTATGACAGTACTGCATGCATTTCATTTAGACACTTAGAAGGTAAAGCTCATTTTAAAATGCATCTATAAAACTAGTTCTTAGCTATGTTGTGGTAGTTTGAGGGGTCCCAGGTTCCCTTAAGAAGACCACAGAGATAAAGTCTCATGCCAGGGGATGGACCTGGTTGTCCCTGGAAATTGTAATTCTGTTACTCTATCCCATAATCCTGCTATCACTTTATAAGTGAGCAGCAAAGTCAAAGCTTGCTCTTTTCTCTCCCTTCCTTCTCGGGAGGGAGCCTTATCTGTGGTAACCATGGAGGCATAACCTGCCTATGGCCTCCAAGGCCGCAGTGAATTTCTAGCTGTGCAATCAGGCCTGTCTGGGCCTAACGGGAGATTCAGTATCCAAATTAAGTGTACTTCCCATATCTTCCTTATCTTAAATTAGACATAAACCCAAACTAGTTCAAATTTGAAATTATTTGGATTCCATTTTCTAACAGCAGTTCCCAGTTTGATGGATGCTAGAAAGTGGGTGTAAGCATGCATCTGTAAATAAGTCTCTCTGCAAAGATCCTCATGCATCCTCACCCGTCCCCGTCAAACTCAACTCAGTCTTTAACTGCATTGTGTAAAGCTATTGGTTTAAAAAGCTGCCAGTGTAAATGTTAGAAAAGATAATCAGTATCATGGGCTCACCTCTCTTTAGTCCATAAGCAACTCAAAGCATGTTAAGTTAGATGGAAACTAGCCCTTATAGTTCATTTCTTTTGACCAGTAGGCACTTTCCTGTGTTGCTTTTCTAATGCCTTTTATCTCTTTTATTTGTCCTCTTCCATTCATTGTAAGAATAATGTAGAATTAGTTTGCCCCTTCTTCGTTGCAATCCTTGTTTGTTTACCCCCAGAATTTTTTGAGCAAGAAGAAAACCTCTTCATTCCAATGCAGCTGTTTGTGAAAACCATGGAAAGTAACGGTCGAAACCAAGGTATCCCAGTATCACTGAAGTATCCAGGTTAGCTTAGCTGCAGATGGGTAACCAGGACACCAAATCCCATGTTTATTTAACTGCCACAGATTTATTTCAATTAAAGTTTGGCTTATATTTTAGAAGATATATTTATATGAAGACATATTTTAGCAGGTAAAAGAAATCAAAACAGCAACAACAACCAAAAAAACCTTTAAATTTTATAAAAGGAGCTGTTATAAACCAAGCCAAATGAATTATAAATTATAAAACATTAAATAATTACAATTATAAAGTATAAAATTATTCAAAATGAGCTAAATTTTATAAAATGAGTGAAACATTAACTGAAAATTGCAAGCTGTCTTTATAAGACTGAACATTAAAAAAGTACTTGAATTTCAGATATAAGCTGGATGGGCCATTAATCTGGCTCCAGAAGTTCCACACTCTCGCACCTGAACTGATTGCCCAGTTAGGAGACAAGAATTTTTAATTTCTGAATGCCTTACAGAATCCTAAACTTCATAATACAGTTTACTTGGAAAAAAAGGAAGCTTATGATATTAAGTTCAAAATAAGTGCCAAGACTACTGGAATTTTATCTGTGTTGTAGATAACTATTGAACTGCTCAGACTGAATCACTTACCTTACAGAAAGAAACACGCTTTGTATAGCTATTTGCCTTATTCATTCTTGTTCAACACATAGTCTAGTGGGTATGATAAAGTCAGTCGCTCCTGATGTTTGTAATTTGATTAATGTTATTGTTTTTCCCAGCATGGCCAAAATTCAGGCCCAAATATTGCAGCAGGAAAATGACCATAAATATCAATAGAATGTTTGTGTCTGTCACCCATGAAATTACTGACATGACTTAACTAAGCCAAAATATATTTTTTTCTTTTGTCTTCTTCCTATATATACATCAGCAGGTCTATAATTTTGGCAGCTGTTAACAGCATGTAAGAACGATATTTCTCTTATTCTATTTCTCTGGTTTTCTATTTCCAGCATGAATAGTTCCACCAAGAGATGAAATCCATACGTGATGACAAAAAGAGTGTTGGGAAAGTTTGATAAAATATGGTCAACAGGCCACACAACATTAGAACTCATAGCTTAGGCTCTGCACCTTTGCTCATCTGGAAAATGTTTTCTCCTCATAGTGGCTTTCAGTACTCCCTAGACACAAAGCAATTTCAGTCAGCTCAATTAAATCTAAAGTAGGCATGACATAAACATGTTCATAGATAGTTGAAATAAAAGTATAGGAAAAATAACTTCTATGAGGCAGGTATTAACAAAAGCTAATTACTTTAACTATAGTCAATATATCAATAACTGATTGTGATCCTGATTTGGATTAAAATATGCAAATCTAGCTTTATCTCTGCAATTGAAAAAATGTTGCCATGGTCCTGGAATAGTGGCATAAACTCTTGAAAAACAGTAATTGGAAGATTTAGGTTTAGACTGTACCAAAGGGGATCGCCAACTTCTCTTAAAAATACTACACCACTACTGAGACTTAATGATTTTGGATACTGCAGATCCAGTCTAAGTATATATGTCTCTCTCTAATGTTCTCATCTTTCCATGTAATTTTATTATTCAAAAAAAGTATATTGCCCTAGGATTAAACTTCAGAAGGTTTTTGGGTTGGGTTTTTTTTTCTTTTTTTTGGTTGTTTTTTTGTTTTGTTTTGGTTTTTTGTGTGTTTTTGTGGTTTGTTTTTTTTTTTTTTTTAGGAGTATTTTAAGCTTTCCTGAATTTCATTGGGTTATGCATAATTTTTAAACACTCTCATATCACAGAATCACAGAATTAACCAGGTTGGAAAAGACCTTCAAGATCATTGAGTTCAACCTATTATCTAACCCTTCTAATTAACTAAACCATAGCACTAAGTGCCTCATCCCACTCTTTTATAAGCTATTCATATCTCACAACTGAAGTTATTACTCACTGATTTCAAATGGAATTTTTTAGTACAAATTAAGTAGGACTTTTATTAACTCAAAAAATGGAAAATTGCTCAAGTAAAAAAATAAAAATCTGCTTACCATTTATTTTGTCATTTGTGAATGAAAACACTGAGTGGTTGAAGAAACATGCAAGACAACATGAGCTTCATGTTTCAGGTTTTGTGTGGTTAAATTTATATATTCATGCACCATGTTTGATTTGTTACTGCAGGAAACGCATCTTTTTTCCTTAAGGAGTGTGACATTTTACTCTGACAATTTTCACTTAAAGAGATGACCACTGTAGCAAAAATTTGAATGTCTCAAAATTGGCATTAAATTGAATGTGCAGTGGTTGAGGTAATATAACCACATCATACTTTGTTATCAAAAGTGATGACAGAATATTCCCTTTTAGAAATATATATCCATGCGTATTTGCATTTAGTTTCTGGATATTTACTGCTGTGCATTTAAGAAACCATCAGAATTTTATGAGAAACTACCATGCTAGAAATAATTAATTCTTATATGGTTAGGATTCTTATATTCTTCTGACACATCTTCCCAACAAATATTGGGGAAAAGGAAAATCCAGGGAAGCATGAAGGTACTGCTTTCACACTTTTATAGCAGAAATATATTAGCTCCAAACGAGGTGAGAGATGCAAGCCTGTTGTTAGGCCACATAACTAAAGGTTGTCTTTGGTGCAGTCTTTCTATGTTTATCCTAAGAATCATAATGAATTGCAAGACATAAAGTACAATTAAATTCTTGTTGATTTATAACAACAACTTCAAATTGTTCAATAAGTCTGTTATTGGATACATTATTGATTATAAACTAAAAAAAAAGTAGTAGTTTTCTATATACTTTAAAATAAATTGCTTTCTGTATTTTATTACATTGTTTTATTCAGATAGTGGTTAACATAGAAAACCTCTGTGAAAATTACTTTTGCTAGTGTATTTTCAAGTGAATAGTTTGAATTTTAATTTTTTCTTTAATATTTTAAAGTCTTGCACAAACAATTAATCCTCACAACATCCCTGTGAGGTAGGTATTCAGGCAGTGTTAAAAAGGCAAGGGTGGGGAAGAAAAGGACTCAAGAAATTTCCTTTGTTTGATTCAGTAAATTCAAAAAACCAGTTACAAGGCAGTTGTTCTTGTCACTCTGCTTTGAGTCATGAAAATATATTACCTCTTGCAAGTTTCAATAGGTTCTGTGCATCGTCTAAAATCTGTCACATGAATATTTGCATTGTTATGAGAAATGAGAAGGGTACAGTAATTATCCTGTATGAAATGTAAATTTCATTGAATAATGAAATAATAAGTAATCCCCAGATAAACACTAACAAATACCTTCCTGGTATGACATATTTGAGGATTGAAATTTCACCACTGTAAGGATAGAAACATATTATATAAAGAATATATTTTAACAATCAAAATATATGTAATGGTTACAAGGCTTTATAAAGGTGATGGTTGTGCTCCTTTGACCACTTGACATTTGCTGATGCATCTGCCTTACACATTTCAAAGAAAAATATGCTAACATATGGGTTTATTGATTTGCCATTCAAGTTCTCTAATGGCTATATTCATCCTCTGTCATGATAGGTGATGGGTGGCATAAAGAGCACATTGACAGCAGAATGTTTTGATATAAATTTCATGCACATTCTTATTTTTTGCTTGTTTATCACAGGAACGAATATATTCATTATAAAAAAACCCTCATTGACTAGACAAAGTGAAGCCTGCTCTAGCTTCATGCCAATATAAATGCTTTGCAAGTGATTATATTCATCAAGTTTAATATAAACCATAATATTTTGAAAAGAGTCATCAGATGGAACAAGACTTAACAGCATACAAACCAAAGTTTCTTCATTTCAATTAACTGCTTAACTATCTCAATTATAAGTTTTATATGTACAGTATGCAACTTAGTAATAGAAAACTAACTAAATATACAAGACACTCAATATATTAAACAGAGGATTGTATTGACCAAAAGTTTATACATTATTGATGATTTTTGGAACTAAAAAGAAAAGAAAAAAAAATTTAAAAAAGAGCATAGTCAACCATAGATCAATTAGATATAGCTCTTAATGTCTTCAAATTTTCATTATTCTGTATGTCCTCTCTGCAGGCTGGGTGCATTTAAATCAATAATATTTTATTTTATCCTTTACTACTAGCACTTTTTACATTACAGAAGAGTAGATAATGCAACAACTTTCTTGAGAGTAACTTTCATCCTTCTTCATATAAAATCAAGACCCCAAAAGACAATAAGCAGAATACTAGGAACAGCAAGGAAAAAATGCCATGTAAAGTACAAAAGCAATCTCTGGTGACTTTCTAAATGGCTAACATCCAATCTGTATTTTGATCTTAAACCTGGAAGAGTGAGGCTTTATTGCCTTTTTATTTATCCAATTATTGAAGCGTGTATAAAGCAGCAAGAATAATTATACTTTATAGACAACTAAACAACTCAAAACAGGAATTGGGTTCATAAAATTATGTTTTCATCCTCTCAAATGTAGAAGTACACACTCTTGCCAAAACTCCTTTGAGAATTCAACCCTTTGAAGAGGCCATGTATATATAGTGTCACAGGAGTAATTTTTTTTTACTCTCTTCCCAAAGTGGATATAAGATGTTATGGACAAATTAAAACAAAACAAAACAATTAAAACCGCATGGGATGGGTAGGTTGAAAAAGACAATTTTGTGTCCTACACATTCACTGAACAAGAGAGACATATGGCAAACAGTTTTAAACTGGAAGGAGTTATGGAAAAATAATGAGGCAACAGAAATAAACACAAAATTTTCATTGCTGAAGGTTTTTTGGTTTGTTTGTTTGTTTGTTTGTTGTTGCTGGGTTGTTTGTTTGTTTGTTTTTAATTGGCTGTTTTAACTTAAGGGCAATTTTAAGACCAAAGCAGAGAACTACTGTATTAGAAAGTAAAGACTCCTCCCCTTGCAGACAATAGGGTTTTTCTTATTAGTATCTGAAGAGTTGACACTGACCCTAAAGCTCTCATTGTTAGTAGTATGCTGTTAGTAGTAGCAGTTGCAAACATATGGGTTTGCCAGTAACAACTCACAATTTGTGCATAGTTGAGTCTTCGAAACTGAGCAAATTTGCTCTCAAAATCTTGCCAGCGCCTGCTGAGCTGTATCAGGGTTGGCTCCACTGCTTTTGCAGCCCCATCCTTAGACAAGCGTTCAGCCTGCCTGTGCACCGCATTCAGATCTTCCTTCTTCTTCTCCAATTCTCCATCAATCTCCTAGTGAGCAAAACCAATACAGGGCCCAGGACAGTTAGCTAACTAGATCAATCAACTTAAAATTAGCAAAATACTTCTGTCAGAAATTCCATTTCCATTTTATTGCCACAATTAAAATTTACAGCTATTTTACGTCTTATTTCACATTTAAACAAAACAAAAATAACTGAAATTGAAGAAAGTTCTTGGAGATCGGCTGTAGGTATACTAACAGCTAGTACACAGTGAAAACCAGTTAGCAAAGGCCAACAGTTTTCACTTCTAGTCCCCTGCTATTACACTGTGATGGGCAACTGGGAGAAATTCTTTTCTCAAAAGGGTCAGCATAGACAGGACAAGTGGTGTTCAGACAGCTCACACATATATTATTTGACTCTTAAATATCTTATTAAACTCCTATTTTACTCTGTGGGAAGCTCAACAGAGAATGAAGCAACAAAAAGACGATGTAAAATAAACTAGGAAAACCTTTGACAGTATGTAAGCAAATCTCTAGAGTTTGACAGTGACATATGAATATGTTCTGATGAAAATGAATGTGCTAACATGAGATAGAGGTCATCCATATATCAGTAAGTCATTTGTTCATCTGGAACAAAAATACATAAAATCAATTACAATTTTTACTACAAAAACATTTGATTTTTCTTAGTACATTGCACATTTTCCATATTATCAACAACAAAAAATAGTGAGTGTGTTTAAAATTACTGATATAACATTCTGCGCAACAAAAAATATATATAAGGTATAGTGCTACAAAGAAATGTCAGATTGAAAACAGATAATTAGAATGTGTTTTACTAAAAAGATAAAGAAAGAACTGAACTAATAATATTTTGCCTCTATTGGAATATTTGGTGTATTTTCTGTCTGTTAAATTGATAAACTATCACTCAGAACCATCTATCATTGCCATCCCAAAACAACATTACCTTTAGCTTCTGCTCATCTTTGTGGTCTGGTAGACTGGCTAACTTTTTCTCAATGTCATCCAGCCATGTCATTAGGTCATCAGCCTGCCTCTTGTACTGATACCATTGATGAGAAATCTCTAAAGCCTTTTTCCTTCTTTGAGATCTCAAGTCCTGTTCACAGTGCAGATATTATTAGAATATGGATTAAAGACTCATAAAACAGGAATAAGCATGTGTGCACATGTGCACACTGTAGGAAAAAAAAGAAAGTGAACAAATCCATCCTTTTTAAAAGTACATCTTGATACTTAAATAGAATCATATTTTCTTCAGTTGAAACAGACTTTTTTCTTTCAAAGGAGGTTACCCAATTCCGAGCTTTCCATAATGAATAAAACACTGAGACAGTGACCCTTCAGAGAAGTTAAGACTCTTACACAAGTGTCAATATTTTATATAAAACACTTCTGCTGAGAATACTTACTGGACAGCCCATTTAGTAACTATTCATAAGTGGGCCTCCTGTGTTTTGTGGTCTCCTGTGAAATTCTAGCCTGCATGCAAATTCTATAGCCATTTGGAAGCAAATCATTTCAATGCAGAAATGTGTGCAAAACCAGGTTTCCTTTCTCTAATTAAATATTATGTAAATAACAAATGTTTATGATTCAGCTTTATAAAAGAATTAAAAATCCTCTTTAATAGGAAGGTGAAAAATGTTATTTTATTTCATATAAATATTATTGCAAGTATTCCGTTTGCATTTGCTTTAACTGCTTAATTTAATCATACAGAATTCAGAAAATAGCTTAATTTCTTAATTTGCTTCTTAATAAGAAGTTATAGTTGTTACAAGTACACTTTATATAAAGATACTGAAATTAATTTGCCTTAACTATTCTAGAATTTTATTCTAAAACCACTGAATGCCTTAACTGAGTCACCTACAGGAAAATAGATAGTTTTATTCCAGAAATACAGCTAAGAAAGGACCTGGTCAATAGTACAGTTCCAGAAACACTTCTTTGCTTGGTTGTTTTTTGTCATGTTTCAGGTTTGGGATTTTGGTTTGGTTTTTGTTTTGGTTTGTTTGTGTCTCCTCCATAAAAATGATTAATTATCTCCATTTATCTTGGAATGGTCAAAGATAAACCTAAGTGATTTCAGATTTCTTTTAAATGTGGAGAAAACAGTGGTATAGTCCAGCTATTCTATTAGTGAATTCAAACAGATCTGCAAAGCTAAAAATCAGAATGAGATCCATGGGCAAGGAAAGATGCTGTTTAAAAATAAATAATAATAAAATACAACCATGCCATGTTTCCAATGCAAGAGCAACTTGAAGTGTCCAAAATACAGAAAAATGCTGCTTGCCAGTAACATGCAAAATCCCTCAACAGCAGCCAGAGCCTACGGTTCCAGGTAGGTTCACCAAGGTGTTTTTCCAAGTGTAAGATTATTTGTTGGATTTTATTTTTCCCTGGAAAAATGACACTCCCAACTGTGACCACCAGCTTCTCCACTGTGGTTATTTCTAGGAAAAGTATCATGCAGTTGTACCTCTGGGTGCATGATAGCACAGATTTTTTAGATGTGATTTTAGTTTTCATCCTCTTAGCTTCTAAGTCCCTTGACACTACCACTATCACCTTTTCTAAATTTGGTTTTCACTCTCTTAGCTTCTAAATCTCTTGGTACCACTTAATTTTAAAGAGGCTGGAACCACTTTTGCCACTAAGGACCAAAACACAAATCTTTTAATAAAGGATAAAACAACTTCATTGCTAGAAGTATGTTACACAACTTTTGTACATGTTTGTGAGAACTGATCCTAACTAAAGTCTGCTGCTGCTGGCAACACATAGAACAAGCATAAAGTGTTAAGAAAGGGAGTGTTAAAAAAAAAAAAAAAGAAAAAAAAAAAAAAAAGAATAAATCTTTGCTATCCAACTGGCAATCATACAGTTAGAATGCTGAGGATGAAAGAGTGTTTGTTAAGCTGAAGATTTAAAATATCTTTTTCAAGGCATCAAGAGGAATGTATAAGAAAATACATGCTTCTAGTCAAATAGCTCTAAATTACTCATCTCTATACAGTCATGAAGATTCATTTAACACAACAATCTCCCAAATGAAGAAATCAAATTGTGTTAGTAGGATATAGTTGTAGCTCCTATACCTTGAGAGCATTATGTTTAGTCTTCAGCAGCTGTTGTTTTGTCTTTATTTCCTCCCGTTTTCTCTCATCTGTGATTCTCTTTTGAAGTGTGTCACCCCTTTGCAGCAATTCTTTCACTGTGCTCTCATCATCTTGACTCTGATTAAAGAAAAAAAAAGGCATTTACATGTAGTACTAAGAAATACAGACATATAAAACTTCTTCTGCTAAGGTAACCGTCTAACAGTTACTTGCAGTTCTGCAGAAGACTGAATAACTTGAACTTGCTGTCTGCCATACATGTCAACACTTGAGGGCTGCAAGTAAAACAACACTTTGAAACCTACAGATGTTTGATACTAGATTTTATTGTGTATCTAGGATAACAGTATGAAAACACTAAAGGCACAAAAAGTAAAATATATTTTACTTTAAAACAAAACAAAAAAACATAGATGTATCTAGAATATTCTAAATCACTCTCACTAGTCACTGAATTTGCCGGTATGCTAGAAGGTCCTGTAATTCCTAACCATTTCATGTATGATCACAGTGCAAAATTGGCATTCTGTCAGGAAAAATGATAGCAGGAATTACTTTTTACATACAAGTTGAATCTATGCCACAGCTTCTGGGAGTGTATCTCTTGAACCACACTAAACATTTTATGTAAGGAAAGGGAACAAAATATACTGAAGTAGTGGAAAATGCCCTGACAAATTTGAATCATACACAACTTATTATTGTAGTATATACTGCCTTAAATTTTACTTTTCCTGCATTAAAGGAAAAAAACAATCTTGGGAAGATTAATTTCAGCATTGATATAAAATAGCTACATTTGAAGAACTCCTTAAAAGCAAAACAATACTGACTCTTTGGATTGCTCATAAAAAAATACTTATTTGATCTTTCTGGGGACTCCCAATGAAAGCATCCTAAAGAGAAATCTCTGTTACCGTCCGGGCAAGAAATGTTACCTCTCTGAAAATCACTCTGGATAGAAAACACCGCAGTGTGTCTTTATGCACAAATGTTTTCACTACATGCCAAGAGCAAGCATGAGCAATAAAGCTTACCACAGCCACATAAAACTGTTTAGAATAAATGATATCATCAGCTTAGTTAAGAACTAGTGGGTGATTGGCATTTATTTCAATGATCATTGCCTAGCATATGTTTTTTTAGTGAATGTCTTCTTCATATATTGCCCACATAGATAATATCCATGGTTTATCTAATGTTTTCAAAAGGGCTGAAAAATGTTTTTCTTATACACTAACAGTTATCATTAAAACCTTTAGTCAAGGCCACCTCAAGAATTTTGATTTCATAATGTATTAACATAAGAAAAAATTGTCCAAGTTATATCTGAAGATCCTAACACAAATACGGAAGTTTTTAATTTTCACTCATTTTTTTTTCTCGCCTGCCTGCGTACTTCACTCAGACTTCCATTGCAACTAAATTACCATGTCTTTATTGAAGTCCTCCTCTTTCAGATTCACCCCCTGTTGAATTTCAACCTCCAGTGGTTCAAGCATTTTTCGTATATCAAAGTCAAATTGCTCCAATTCCTTCAAAGGAATGAAGGGCTAAAATAGGAGAAATACAAAGATTATTTATTTAAAATCACATACTTAGCAGTTTTATTAGAAACTTAAATGAAAAGACATCTGTTTTACCTCCTATTGCTAAAACAATGGTAGACTTTTTCATCATGTGCAAAAATAACTCCACCATACAACTCGAAGTAGCAAAAGATACAAGTAAATATAGGTATTTGGCAATACCATACATATATTTCCATATAAGAAAACATCAGATTTGTGTGGTAAATGAATTATTAAAAATAAAGAAAAACATATTCTCACATTTGTGTGCAAGAACAGGTTCAGATAAACACTATAATATAAAATTTATCTAAAATATTTAATGCTTGCACTACTTGGATAAATCTGGTTTGTAAGAAATTGCTCATACAGCAACAAGCAATCCACTCAGATCAGGATCTACCAACTGCTATCAACTGAGCAAAAAATGGCAAAAACATCAGGTAACTACACAAAAGAAAAATCAGATTATTTTTGTGTAAGATATTCCTCTAACAATATTTTGTAACATATTGAAAAAAAAATTAAATCAACAAGACTCCACTAAATCACAGAATCACAAAATACATCTGGTTGGAAGAGAACCTCAAAGATCATCCAGTTCAAACCCTGACCCAGCACTGAAGGGTCAACACTAAACTATCTCCCTAAGTGGCAGGTCCACACGCTGCTTGAACACCCCTAGCAATGCCCTGGGCTGACCAATTCCAGTGTTTGAGAATCCTCTCTGTGAAGAAATAATTCCTAACATCCAGCCTGAACCTCCCCTGCTGAAGTTTGTAACCATTTCCTCTAGTTCTGTCACTTGCCAGCAAGGAGAAGAGGCTAGCCCTGTCATCACTACGACCTCCCTTTAGGTAGTTGTAGAGTGCAGTGAGGTCTTCCCTCAGCCTCTTCTTCTCCAGACTGAACAACCCCAGCTCCCTCAGCTGTTAATTGTAGGCCAGGTGCTCCAGGCCCTTCACAAGCCTTATTCCCCATCTCTGGACATCCTCCAGCACCCCCATGTCCTTCTTGTGGGGCCCAGAACCAAACACACTACTCAAGGTGAGTACTCGCCAGTGCTGAGCACAAGGAGATGATCACCTTCCTGCTCCTGCTGGCCACAATGTTTCTAATACAAGCCAGGATGCTGTTTGCTTTCCTGGCCACCTGGGCACACTGCTAACTCATTAAACCAGCTTACGTTTCAAGAAAAGCTTCAATGAAAACGCAAGACCAAGCACAATTCCTCCAAATGACTCACAGTATAATTATGCTGCTGTAGCTTATCCTTCATATTTAAATTCTAAAACAAGTACCAGTCATTAATAGAAAAACACTGTCTTGTATCTAACTGATGCTTGAGTGTCTGTGAATTGTTTACTGTGAAACATGTAATCAATGGGATTCGACAATCTTAGAGGTCTTTTCCAATCAGAACAATACTATGATTCTATATCAATTAAGTGCACTTCAAAGGATCAACAGAAAAAGGTTGTGGGTTAGGTTTTCTGGATTTGGTTTGGGGTTTTTTGTTTGTTTGTTTGTTTAATTTTTCTTCCAAAGCTTTAAATAAAAGAACACATAACAAATTCTTGGTGATTCTTGCATAAAATTTCCTGTTTTGTGAAGTTCTAGGAGTTCTTGGACATACAACTGTCTCCTTGCTAAAGACGTAAGTACATTATATTCTACTCAGTTCTATTTCCCTCTTCCTTGCAGTATAAGTGGTGTTTATTATACAGCAAAAGTTTGTAACGAAGATAGCAACAATCAAAGCCAATCAGTTAAAACAAAAAGAGACTAGACATCCACTGCAATCTGCTCTCAGTTCTTCCACAGATGACCTGGGAGTACCAGAGTAAAAATGTTGTAATTGTATCTGGTAGAATTTTTTAATGACAAAGATTTTGTGAAATTACGAACATTAATGGGAATATAATCATAGTTGATATTTATAAATATTAATACTGTGCTTCCAAATTTTCATCAACAATCTCAGAATTACCCTCAGGAAGCACTTCAACTGAGGTAGAAATAACAGTTAATTATACAATAATTTCTTCTCAAATGCTCTGAAGAATGCTTTTAAAAGTAAAATCTCACTGAAAGGCAAATAAACTAATAAAACTGTAATACAAAACTACTAATCTCTGACAAAGGCTAAAACCAATTATAAAATAAGAAAATGAAAGAAAAAAAATAAATTCAATTCCAATAATTCAATCAGGTTCAAGGGCCACTTCAAAATGTTAAATTTTAGTTTAGTATGTTATGATAAATTTGTTAATTCAGGATACAGCAATTATTTACTGTCGACTGACTTCATAGGGCATTTCTCATTTGCTTCACTGTCATACTGATAATTGTTAGTATTTGAAAAAAAAAATACAGATAATTTGAAAACAGATGGGAACTGATTGAAATATAGAATTAGAACTTACTATGCTCCAAGTGAATATTTTTATCCAAGTATGGGGAAAAAAACCCAAAACCATGTAACACTTAGGAAGCATAATATCATCCCATAAGAATAATCCATTTTCATCCCATGAAGCTGAAGTCATGAGTAAGGTAAGAACAGTTACCTACATTATATAGATGGACTAAACTGCTGGGTGCTGCCTCATTTTGTCCTTTATTGAAATGTGTACAGCAAGTCAGTAGAACCAACAAGAATTCAGACAAGCTTCTGTCTCTCTGTCTTATGCAATACCTAGTACTATAAATATCCTTACTGAATCATTCTGTACCTGTCCATTCGCCAATGTCCTGGAACAGTTCCCCTAAATTCTAATTTACCATTAAAATGATGTGCTGTAGTAATTCCTTTCATCTTGCTGGGTACATAGTGTATAAAGCTCAGTGAGGTGGTGCCATTACAGCTCATCTTGCTCATAAAATCATAAATTGAAGAACACTGAAAGGAAGTTGCCAGGTGGAGGAAGTTTGCAGGCTGTGTTCTGAAGACTTGGTAAGTATCTTTTCCTCCTCCTTTCATTGAGACCACAACACAGTGCAAACATTTAACCCATGATAAAACATCTATAGGTAGTCTCATTTTTCCCTAAGGCAAAAAATAATTTCACACATTATCAAAGGCTTCATCAGGTCTGTATGCTTAAAAATGTTGTGGAAGTGCATGGTAAAACAGACAGAAAGCCAGATAGCAGATGTTCCAAGCAAACAACACAGTTGTCTGGGCTTTGTGTCAAGATGTTCTCTGCCTACAGTTTGTACTTGCATAAGAAGTAAGAAGTACACTGGAACAGCTGAAGTACTACTAATGGTCAGCAGGAAAAGAAAAAAAAGACCTCATTTATAGGACATACTCTTTTCTGTTCCAGAAATGAAAATAAACAAACTCAGATATGCACAAAGAATGTACTAGTTACACAGAGTAGTGAGCCCTGCATAAACTCCAAACAACTCACGAAAACTCATGTCACTTTGCTTCTGCCTTCTGCAAAGCTTATTTCCTGCTCTGCAACTGATCCTCCATCTGTGCATTAATTTCCAGTGTTGTTAAGTAGTTAAAATCAGGATCCATGCATTCCCCTTATTCTACACACTGACTTGCATGGCTGCTTGCTTCAATCTGCTGAGTAGCTCTCTGCAATAAATACAATGGAGAAAGCAGGTGGCTTATACCCTTCCATATTCTAATTCAGAGGATACAACTTGGGTAAAAATTACCTAATCCATACTGAATTTAGGTTGAGTAACCTAACTGATTGTACAGATCAGTACATATTTCTCTCTCTACCTCAAACCCTGGTGACACACAGCCTCATGGGAAAAAAAAAGGTGAGTGCTTTTAATGAAAATTTAGCCCTCAAAAGCACTCTCTCTATATATACTACTCATAATTGAGTAAGAATCCCACTAATTCCCAGATGTTGTTCATTCTTTATATGTTAATGAAGTAATCATTGTTATATTCATACAAAGCCAGTGAATGCTTCTAATTGTGAAACAGTGAACAGACCTTACCGTCAAAAAGCCCCATAAACTCTCACATTTTTTTAAAAAAAAGTTATTCCTCTGACTTGATTTTTTTCCATTGAAATTTTTTTCAGGGTTTTGGGGGTTTGGGGTTTTGTTGTTGTTGTTATTTTGTTTGGTTTGTTAGCAACTGCAGTCTATTATGTTGTCGCAATTGTGCACCTTACGTAGATATTTTGTATGCATCTTCATATGGAAGCAACTCCTCCTACCTTTCCACTCTTAATCCTTTGTGATATAGTTGCAAAACGCTGATTGAGCTCAGAGAGTTTAGGCTCTATTACTTTCCTGCAGTGATCTCCACGGTTTGTCATCAAGTCTACTGCCTGGTCACGCACAGAGTCCACTTTTGGGTGCATATCATTCAGCTCAGCCTTTAAGCGCTACAGTCCGTGAGCAAGAGACAGGGCTTGAAGTTAGTAATAAATGCAAAGAGAGAGAGAGAGAGAGAGAGAGAGAAAGTGTGCAAAGGAATAGGGAGCAAAATCACAAAGCACATTCAGATAATCAAGCACGACTGTGTAAACCCAATAGAAATACATTAGATAACGTTCCCACTCCTATCTCTTAAGTGTACAGTAGGAACGTATCTACATGTCTGGTTTAATATCTCCTAAAGGAAATGGATGGTGAACATTATTTCTAGGCAGGTTCTGATCTGCAGTAAGACAATTCTCAGCATATTTCAGGATACACTCAATTATTTTATTTTTCCTAAAGCAACAGAGAGCTGTTAATTCATGTTGCTTTCATTATTTCTCATGCTCATACTTGAGGCAGAAAAGAATGACCAGATGAAAACCTATAGGAATCTTTTCTATAAATCTATCACAAATTAAAAGAGGGCAAATGCCATTTTCCTCTGCAACAGTAGCCTTAACTATACATCCCCATATGGGCAGATGTCAAGAAAGGTAGCCAGGCATTTCTTAAACAGACTTAAGCATTAAGAATTTCACTGTCTGTAGAAATGCCTTTGTGCATTCAAATATATATCCCTGTACCGACGAAAAACTGCCATCAATTACTAAAAATAACATTTGATACTTGATGATGGCAAAAGGCTTCATTCAAGTACTTAAAGCCTGTCCCATAATCCTGATGAGATCGATGAGGCTTTCATTTACGCTTTGCCTTGGAATTAGTAAAGTTTTGCTTTAGGAAATGGTAATAATTGTGTTAATGCAAGCAATACAATCCTGATTTTGATTTGCAGACTGTTCCTTAGGTAGCATGTACTGGCAGTGGTGTTCAATAATTTCAGAAGAAAACAATAAATCCATATAGGCAATAAATCGAAGTTGTTTAATCTTAACAAAGAAGGGATTTTAAATGATATTCTTTAAAATTCACATCTATTTTAAAAGTTTGGCTTTTATCAGTTAGTCAAATGAAGCAATGGGCCAAATAAAACCATCTGCTCAATATGCTAAGTATTATTATGCAAGTAGTTCACCACATAATATCCTTGTCTGTGGTGATGGACTGGCATCAATGCAGAGTGTTTATAGAATTAACACAATCATATGACAGAGATATCAAATACAGACACCATAGATATTAGAAAGTATCATGGAAAAATAGGAAAGTCATTAAAAGTGAAGAGCACAAGAAAAATAATTTTGTTCAGACAGATGTGTACTAAACCTGTACACACAGAGTTAATAAGATACTCTTCTACTCACTACAAAGTCCCCAGGACTTATAATCACATATCTGGTTTTATTTCTGCTGAGATCTAACTTTTGTAATGCAGTGCAAGCTTCTTAATTAATCTACAAGCTGCCAGGAGGTAGTTTTCTCACAGAAAAAAAAATAAATTTAAAAAATCAATGTTAATCATGTGTGTTATCTTTCAAAATATAAGTTTTGGCACACTCATTTTTTAGAATAAAAGTAATGCTTTCCAGAAAACTGAACGTTTATTTATTTTTTTTTTTTACCTTAAGAATTTCCTCTTTTTGCTGGGGTTTTTGTTTATCAGATTCATCCAACAGTATTTCAGCACGATACATCCAAGTTGTGACATTAGCCACATTCTGATCAAAAGCTTCCATGTGCTTTTGATATTCCTGTGTGTGGAAAACGTAAATACTGCATACAAGAAAAGTAATCAGAACTGAAATAATAGCCACAATTTTGCCAACTATGGCAAGCATGAATATATTATGAAATCAAACTTGCTTATTTTACACACTAACTGCTTGTTTTGGGAAGGGTAGAATCTATTGTTTGTTTCATTTAACTTTATATTTTAAGTTTCTTTAAAGAGTATTCTAGAAGAGAGAGAGAGAAGTTTCTCAAGTGACAGGCAGGAGAGTGATAAAGTCGCAGCAAGACACAGATGTCCACAGCTCAGCCAGGTTGGTGAGAGGAACAGGAAGTTGATAGCTGGACCTGCTGAAGGTGGACAGAGGAGTTTTCCAAGAATGAGGAATAGAACTCAATTTGAAAAGCCACTAAGCAGATCAAAACTCAGGTGGCAATGCAGATGCACTCAAAGTCACAATCAAGAATGGCAACTTTCTATGAAAACTCTTACATTTCATCTAACTTCTCTGCTTCGAGACTCTGCTTCCAGAAAGCTAGCACAGGTCTGACAATTATTTTTCCCCCTGCCCTTAATTTAAAAGTATTTTGTCATTTTTGGTGAGCTCATTAGAATGAGGCCTACATCTATGCATATGATATATATGTGCACCACACACCTGAGATCAAAGATGTTACTAACACTTTTCCCCCACTGTACATACGTGCCTTTATCTTGTACTGTTCTAAAGTCAGTAGAAGACCAACTGTGGCTCATATAGTGTTTAATTAAGGGTTCTAGTAAATATTAACAAAAGAATCTAAAGAAGAGAAAAAGATAAAGTAGAGATTGAATAGCTATACTAGTTTATAAACTCCATTATATGTTTCTTATATAATGGAAGCTGAGCACCTACATCGTACTGAATGAAATGCTTAAATTTTCCACATAAAATACACACAACCAGATGCTTTCATTTCCATATTGCATGTAGTTAAAGAAGCTCTGTAGTGATGCTGCATATCCACCACAGAAGCACGCTGTGTAGCCACAGACTCCAGAGAAGCTCTAATGCATCAAGCTCTGAAAAGTCACAATAAAGGCTAACACTCTTGCTAACCACTTCATTTTTTTTCTGGGTTGAAATTGCATTTCCATACTCTTAGCAATGGAAACAACATACAAAATTACCCAAAACATTATGCTAGTCCAACGACTAAGACCCTTCTGTGTTTAAAGGTTCAAGCTGCCATGACAGAATTAATTTTAAGGAAGAATACAGTTCAGTGACTATCAGCGGTTTAAAGCAGCTGGGGCTGCAGCTCCTGCCTCTGTATTAAATGTGTATTTGGGATTTAACTTTCAAATAGGCTTAATACAGGCCTCTTAAGTAATTATTCCCACCAAAACATGCACTATAAAACTATCCAAGGGGAAGATCATGGAGTCTTGAAAGACTGAATCACAGTCCTTGAGCACATCACGTGTACACACTGAGGAGAAATTCTGATTTAGTTGCCTCTGAAATTAACTCAGTTCACATACAGCAATGCAACCATGTGAACCAAACCAATATCCAAGCAAGAACTTGCTTCCCAACTGTACTACTCCAAACAAATGCTAATGGAGCCCAAAGCAGCTGAGGTTGGTATGAATACCATGACTTACTTGATTTATTTGACTATTTCTTTCGCTTCATTCATAGTGAAGTAGTCTAGGTCCTTTTGAAGAAAGTGCATTTCATTCATTAGGAAAAAAATCCTAATACAACAGCGAAGGAACTACAAAGGCACACAGGAACAGGAAGTGCTAACAATTAAGAGTCTAGAGTGCCATCACTCTGTAGGCAGACAGATTCTTAAAATATACACAATGTACTAAACAATAATCAATCTAATTGTCTGTGTACCTATGTACGCACTAAGCATGGCCTAAGGCCCCAGAAAACGCACTCCTATATGTGGTTGAGCTGAGCATCAGCATTTCCTCTGTGTGAACAAATGTATTTTCCTTACCAGTAACAAATTGAACCATTCCTCAGCACGTGAAGTTACTGCTATCCAATTACTGTTTAGGAGGCTGAGTTTATCCTCCACTAGACGTTCCTTTCCTTTCAGTACTGTCTTCAAGTTCTCTCCTAAATCACCGATGCTCTTAAGTTGGACTTGGCGCTTCTCAATCTCCTTCCGTGTTGCCTACATGAGCAGAATCAAAAATAAATGTTCAGGCACCAAAATTTTTTCATCAGAAGACATTAGGCTTCTTGTTTCCTCGCTGAAGAAATACATCTTTTCATTACTTTCACTTGGAAATTCACTTTACAACCAAAATAAGTTCATAGCACTTCTGAGTTTGAATGACTTAAATATATATGCAGTGCTACAGGCTTAGATTTCCAACATCTCCCCCCACGATTGTTTTACCTCATACAATTAGACTTAAATGATATGTAAGGTCACAATTTATTCATTACTCATGTCTTAATATGTGTTACCACATGCAAGAAGCGTAGCCAAAAAAGAGTAAACTTTGACACATAAAAGAGTAAGAATTTAATGCTAAGTATTGAAATGACACAATAGAGAGTATAGCAGTTTTCCTGAATACTCAAAAGAGAGGCACAAATTTCTTTCGCCTAATATCACACAAAACCAGTTTTATGAGAAACTTATCTCAGCTTCTTGTCACCTGATTGCAGTGATGCAGGCATATCTGATCTCTGTTTATTAAATAAAGTGGTCTAAACTGAACACAAATGTAAGTTAGGAGGAAAGTAAGACTCACTAGTCTCCAGAGGCACTGATTTCTCACAGATAACTTTAACACAGTAGAAGAATCATCAGACCACAATCGTAATTCTTCCACTTATGCATTAATACTGTTACATCTCTATCAACTGCATGCTATCACACCTGTGATGGTCACACATCAGCATGATTTTGTTGATGATGTGTTGTTGTGGAAAGTAGAGTAGTACACAGTAAAAACATAGCAGTATCTCCAACATACTAGGCATGTATTAAGCTTAAAGCAGAAGCTCAACTGCTATGTATAACAGAATTAATGATCTCATTTTGTAATGGTGTTTAACAGATAAGCTTTTACAATTTTATCATATTTTATCTCAGCTGTGCAGTTTATTTGATAAATATATGAGAAAGATGCAGAATTTAAATTTTAATTACAGAATCAAAAGTGTTCAAAAGTGTATTAAAACATACTACATTCACTCTATTTGTCATTTTAGTGAAGTCGTTCCATTCAGTTTCCCTCCCTTTCTTTCTTTCTTTCATTCACTTCTTTCTTCCCCTCTTTCCTTCCTTCTTTCTTTTTCTTTCTTTCTATTTTCTCTTGAGGATGAGTGTGCTTATTTATAAAACAAAACTTCACCCAAGTGTGGATTACATGTTGGAAGACAAAGGTTCCATAAATACTTTCAGAAAAGACAAGTCCACTAAAATGTGCATACTAATTATACAGAAAATATTAAGGAGATATAAATGCATATAGCCATCTCTTCTGTGTCTATATTTCCAGTGGGATCACATCTACTAGCAGATACAAAAGTTTAATATGATGGGAATGATTTCTAAATTTCTGTTAGAATTCTAAAAGGTTGCTTTGGAAGGAACATTTGTCCTTCCACTTGTTTTTTTGAAGTACCAGTTACGGCTATTTGGTGCATCATAGAAGCACAGAATCATCCATTCTCCATCCCGCTTGTATATATGCTTGAGTTTACTAACAAATGCTACCAACTTTGGGTTCTTATTGTTTTGGTTCAGGATTGGATTTTGTATGTGTGTTTGTTTTTTCACTTGATGCTTCATAAGGGAGTGCAATTCATAACCTCCTTCACATAATTAGCAAATGTTAACTAGGAACAAGTTACAAGTTACAAACAGAAGCTACATGGAATATTTTTTTCTGAAAACATGGTGAATCATAGCATCATAGAATGATCTGGCTTGAAAGGGACCTTCAAAAGTCATCTAGTCCCTCTCTGCAGTCAGCAGGGGCACCCTCCACTAGGTCAGGTTGCCCAGAGCCCTGTTGAGCCACACCTTGAGTATGTCCAGAGATGGGGCTTCTGACTTAATGCTTTATAATGGTAAAAATGCCATGTATCAAGTTGAACTGCTGATGCTCTTTGAACAAACCAGAAATGTGGCTAAATGGAGAGGATAATATTTTAATCGTTCTGGTCATTAACATTAAACCTTTAAAAAAAAAAAAAATAGAACACGAACAAATAACTGAAGAAAAGCTCTGTGCCTCCACGCTGCCTGTACACTGTGAATTACTCAGAAGTAATCTTTGCAATTTGAACCTCTCTAAAAGAAATTAGTTAGGTGGCTCAGCTCTCATGGGTGGGATTAGAGAATTAATCAGAAGCTGACATTATGGCCTTCTCAGTGGCTAATTATACATATTTATTTGTTTATTTGCAACACCTCTTTTATTTTTATTGTATTCTGTCCGCTAATTATGAATCAGTTGACACAATTTTCACGTAATTTTCTTTTACTGATTTTACTGACAGGAAATATGTTGTTAATGTGTTAGCTAATGTAATTCTAAGTACTTCAAGTCAACTTTAAATACACTGGTATTATACATTGTGCTAAAATACAACATTAAAGCCCTGGCAGATACATATTCTGTTGATAACACGGAGTGATACAGAACTTTTCCCGGTAATACTATCTGCCACTTCCTTTTTGAGAACATGGTTTCCTGGCAATTTAATTCTTATCAGGCTAGTTCCTGATTAAAACACAAATAAACTCTGCAATGGTTAATGACTTCAGTGATTAATATGTTCACTAAATCAGACTTCTAATTACAAACGGATTTCTAATATACAATGCCTAATGACTATCTTTCCACCCACATGCCATTTTTCTTATCTATTGCAACAGAACTGAATTCAAATGGAAAGATTTAGCTTGTCTCTACTGAGTAAAAAGACAAGATTTACAGTCTTCAGCATATTACCCATCTCATTTCACATAACTCAGTCAAGTTTTTGTTTCATCCTCAGAAAAATAAATAACAGACTTCCCTTCAAGTCTGGATTATGTTTCATTAACGTCACTTCCTACTCAAGATAGATAGTTCTTTTTATTTTTAGTTTATACCTTGAAGGCAATGTTTGCATGTATGCTTGTTGGGGGTTTTTTGTTTTGTTTTGTTTGTTGGGTTTTTTTTTTAATTCTAAACTCTATCTTGGAAACTCTTTGAGTTCTTTTCACTTCTAAGAAATCTTTGGTAATGAAAATTAATTAGAAATGTGTGCAGTAATAAATATAGCTGATTTATTGTACTGTAAAGAACAAAAAATATGATCTCTCTACTAAATTGACAGAAGCACACATCCAATTTTCAGTTCTGCGTTCTTCTCTCCTCCTGTCCATTTTCTGTCTTAGTTTTTCTGCAGGCTTTCCTCAGAACAGGAATCTGCTGGGATTAATTAATCACCCCATGTATTTCATTAGATTGGATACTGTCTGTGGCAGCCTACTTACCCAGGAAGTCCAAAGCTCAAAGCTGGGACATTAATCAGATACTGAGAGGTGCTGGACTGAATTATTGATGTACAATTTTGTATGATACCTCAGTGAAATCAACATAGAATTATCAGCACTGTACTTATTGATGAAGTCGTCACACAACTTTGAATGTATCCAGAATAACATGCATCAACTCCTGCCTATTATTGGAAGCAGATTCTTTAAGAAAAAGTGTAATCATTTTAGATAATGTCTGCAAATACTTGCATTTGGAAGGCCAGCATCTCCCATATTTTCTACCTGTTGTATTGCTCAAAACTAAAGTCCGATTGTATTTATGTGATTATTAGTTTATATTTCCTAAAGATGACTTAAAGGAATTCTGAATGTCATTGAATCAGTACATAACTATTTCAACAAGAAGCAGTTGCTGCCATCCAAAGTTGCTTATTCTTGTTTTAGTGATGAATTGACTGGAGGAGAAGATCTGAGCTACTATAATGAGGTTAGGGAGGTTTTGGACTGTATTTTAATCTAAAATATGCTTTTTATCTTTATGTATCGGTTCCTTGTGAGAATTCACAATTCTCAGTGCTGTTTGTTGAGATTAGTAGGTGTAGTAGTTGTCATTTGATATATTTTTAATGTTAATATTACTCATTTTACTTAGCTCTTATAGAATCATAGAATCACAGAACGGTAAGGTTGGAAGGGACCTCAAGGATCAATCAAGTTCCAATCCCCTGCCATAGGCAGGGACACATCCCACTAGTACAGGTCACTCAAGGCCTCATCCAACCTGGCCTTGAACACCTCCAGGGAGGGAGTATCTTGTTACCATCATTTTTGTTTTGATTGTTGTAAGATAAAAATATGCTGTACTTTTTGTAGTGTAAGACATAACAGGAACTTCCCACTGTGTAACTGCGCTCATCATCAGGCTTTAGGCTATAATTATGCAACTTCTAAAGCATTAAGCTTCATATCTAAAAATTAAATTATATTAAGGACAAATCTCCCTATTTAAACTGCTGTGAAGCTATATACATCTGGATTAACTTTCCTGAGCATGCATGCAGGGATATCCAGTGTACTGTACTGCAGAACTGTACTGTACAGCTTAGCACCACCAAAGATGGCTAATTTTCATGGACTGAGTAACAGACAGGTCAGTTTAGGGGCATTAAAACAATTTGATTGCCTAATCCATTTCTTAAAAATCAGACAGTTGTCCTGTATTATGGTTGTTGCAATCACCATATCAATCAAAAATAACCAGAGCAACTGCACAGACTTTGACATAGTTAAACCAGCAAGTGAAAAATGAAAGAACTTGTTTTTTTTAATACTACTTTGAAAATACTGTCATTCTTAGAGACTGATGACCAAAAACTTACAGAAGATTTGCAAGCTTTCTTCTCATTGTAATAAGCTTGTAAATCATCAATGAACTTCAAGACTAAAGCATTTTATCAAGCTCAGAATTCTGAAAGAAGGGAAATAAAACCCGTAAAACCAACAAACAACAACAAAAAAAGACCCCAGCCAAACTAAAATACACCCAAGCAAAAAACCCCTAAACAAACATAAAAGCAAACAACAACCTGTATTTTACTTCAGAGCATTTAATCTGTCTAGCCTTAAGTAGATTGCCTGTATATTATGCATGGTTAATTCTCTACTGTGTGGGGTATTTGGTAAAATGGTTAAAGGTTTCTTCCTATTAAACAAAGCACAATTGATGCAGTCTTGCACAAAACCCCAATGCAGTTCAGAGGAGTAATGGGAGAAGGGAGAGGGAGGAGGAGTGTTGGCATTTCCTCTTGAACTGTTAAGCATAAATTCTTCTAAAGCACAGATTGTGATACATGTGCACAGTGGTGATTTTTTTTGTGCTCTAAGTTAGATAGTTTTGGGATTTTTTTAATTATATATGCATAATATAAACTAGATTAACTAGTGTGGAATGATACTGTGCAAAGTCTTAACATGGCACAGAGATGTTTGATGTAGAACTCTTACACTCCCCAGTGATTCTCTAAGATTAGCTAAACCGTAGCATGCACTGGAATTTTGAGGAAAGTTTCATTTGAGGATTTCAGTTTTAAGCAAAAATCAGAGTTCAGGGTGAAGTCTCCTGGAAATAAAAAGCCTCCAGAATGAAAATAAATTACCTATAAACCAAAAAAAGGAGTAAAACTCCCCCAAATCCGACTTCCTGCCTGTCACGTGAATATGTGAAATACATAATATTCTGACAGCCTTAATCTTTCATCCATTGGAGGTATTTTACTATTTCTAATCACGAGTAGAATGGGATGAGAGAGAAATGGATCTCTGTTTACATGGATCCATATTCACATGGATACTGGATGGATATTTTATAGTGCTTTGAAAAATGGAATTCTAACATTAAATCCATCTCAGTGAAGATCCCTACAGTACGAAGGTGAATTGAGCTACTGGTGGAGACAAGATGGTTTAAACTTCTCTGAGCATTAATGTTAGGGTGAGATGATGCCATAACAGCCACAAAGTTCCACTAATTACAATGTCAGAATTTTTATTCTCTTTATCACAAATCTATCTTTCTGTAATATGCATTAACTGAAATATATAAAGGAACTGTAAGTGTTACATTGTTACCTTGCCCCAGGCAATTTCAGCATCCAAATTGCTCGGCATTCCCTGCACAGCTGATCTCTTTGTCAATTCTGCATCCGTTGCTGCAAGCCATTCTGTCATAGCATTAATTTCTTTCCGTAGCTTCCGGGACAATTTCAAGCATTTCTCTAACTCCTGCTTTTTTTCTGTCACCTGCAGAAAAAAAAACCCCATGTGTTTCTTAACTCTTCAGTCAAACAGATTCAATGATATACCATTTTCTATACGCCATTTTTCTTAAAGGGTTGACTTGCAATTTCACATGCCAAGCTGCCCTTACACCACAGTTGTGGTTTTTTTCCCCTTAACTCTCTCAATATCTATAATCGAGGGGGTTGATCTCTTCTCCCAGGCACCCAGTGATAGTGATCTGTACTAGTCACGATGATAGTGACCTGTACTAGTGGGAGGTGTCCCTGCCTATGGCAGGGGGTTGGAACTAGATGATCCTTGAGGTCCCTTCCAACCTTACCATTCTATGATTCTATAGAACAGGAGGGCACAGTCCTCTGTGCTAGGGCAGGTTTAGGCCTGAAGGCCTAGGTTAGGTTAGGAAGAAGTTCTTTACAGAAAGAGTGATTGACTGCGCATTGGAATGGGTTGCCCAGGGTGGTGATGGAGTCACCATCCCTGGAGGTGTTCAAAAGGAGGCTGGATGAGGCACTTAGTGCCATGGTTTAGTTAATTAGAAGGGTTATGTGGTAGGTTGGACTCAATGATCTTAAAGGTCTTTTCCAACTGGGTTAGTTCTGTGATTCTGTCATTCAGTGCTCATTAGAGCACAAACACTTTCAAGAATGCTGCGTGCACAAAGACATGCTGAGTTTGAACTTTCAGAAGACCTCTGCAAACCTCTTCCATTTTGAAGTTATGCATAGTAAATGAATTTGGAAGAAATGAATTAATAGGTTTTCCTCAAGACACAAAATAGATGTCAAAACCCTTCAAAGAGTGTATTTTCATATAGATGGCCATAGAGTGATATAAAATCGTCACAGTTCTTTCCATGTAGCTATGCTACACAGACGAAAACTATTTTCTTGAAACACAAAACCCACAGAACGACATCAAAAACTGAGGCATCAGTTAACTTCAAAGTTTTAATTTGCTGGATGTTTCACACAGGAAGTACTACAGACAATCTCCGTTTTATTTGCTAAATTCTTTTAATCATTTTACATGGTAGCTGAAATGAAGGTTGGGTATTGATATTGTCTTGACTGCCTGATGCTGCATAATCTTGAAACCTGGAGAAATAGAGGAAATACAATCTTCCCTGCACAACCCAGACTATACTCTAGGAGAGACAGGGAGAGGTGGTTCCACATACTTAGTAGAGTATATATGTTGGTTTGAGTCTACCTGGAATATTTTAATGAGAGAAATTAGATCATTGGTTGTGAAAAGAAAATAATAGTGACATCTATATCACTCACTGCTTCTGCTGAGGGACATATACTCAACAAATATAAACAAGGTAAGTCAGTATCTGGTTGTTGCTTGCCATACTATCTCTGCCTAAACCTGTGTAACTTGATCTAAACATTCTTCTAACCTTTTATCAGTTTCCCACATTTCACCCCTTGTAAGCCTTCAGAAATAAGGGAGGGGGTTGGAAGAAGGAGGGCAGTTAGTTTGGAGCCCGCCTGGGTGGTTTCTGATGTTCGGGAGGGGTTTTGCATTTCTGTATTACTTTTAACTTGTATATAATTGTATATAGTTGTAAACCTCTGTATATATTGTGTATATATGCTTGTAAATTTGTGCTACGCCGTAAAATGTAGCTTCATTCCTTAACTTCCATCTGGTTGAGTTAGTCTGGTGAATCCAGGATGGCTGGGATGGGGGAAACAACTCCCAGACTACACAGTAAATAAGTCTGAGTAAATTAGGAGATCTCAGACAGGAACCTACACTGCAATAGACATTAGGCAACTAGTGGTTAGAAAATACAAATTAACAAACGATGCTGTAATGAGGTGCAAAAAATCCCAGCCAAAGAAGGTAGATCAGAAGTGTTGTTTCAGTCACTAATATTTTAAAGAAATTACTAATTACTTCAAATGTCAATTAGTAGTGAAGTGAGATAGTAGTCACTGATTTTTATTTAAGTATTTTTAAACAGAAAAAGAGTAAGTGTCCAGAACTGGCATCGGTATCTACTAAAACTACTTTGGGCTTTGACTACAAGTAGTGGCACAAGGAACAAATTGATTTTTAGCTTCTCTACCAGGAAGAGTTTGAAATTTTAAAACGTAGTTGGATGTTATGAGGTTAGGCATATGGTTTTTGCTCCTTCCTGAGTAAACAGATTTGATAGGCCAAGGGAATAAGCAATATAGTGTCTCTGATCATATATTATCACTCTCTGAAGCCTTGCATGCCAGAATATTATTTCTTCACTGAATATGCTTTCTGTTCTTTCCTGTATGCCAAATCTATTAAATGAGACCTTAGACCTTACCATGAGGCCAAGAAGCAAGCCTCTGGGAAGGAACATAAAGCTCAGCCTTTTAAAGCTCCATTCACACAGGAAGCCAGGAATTCACACATATTTTTTCACCTCTTCTGATGAGTATTGCTAGTCATTGTAAAAACTGATTTGCAGGTACATAGCTTCAATACAATGCAAAATTCACTACTCTAAGGCTATGTAAGAATTCTAAACACCTGATGTATAATAAAACGAAGTTACTACTGATATGTGCCTACACAGAAAGAATATTTGTGTTGTTATATACACCTGTAAATTCTGCATTTGATAATACTACACTATTTCCAGAGCAAGCATATACAGAGTTTACTGCATCAGGTTTTGTTTGTTTCAAATGTAAAAATATGGACAAATAGGAAACAGTGCCCTCTAAAGGCCTTCTGTATCACAAAGCAATCTCAAATGTACCATCTTTTCCACATACTCTCTTCTATGATTACATCTCCAGAACTTTTAAACTTTAAAGCTGTTTTAGCTACATGAAATAGTTCACTTGCAAGAATTCTTGAATACAATTAAAAGAAAAAAAGAAAAAGAAAAAGAGACAGATGAGAAAAGCAGACATTTGAAGGAAAAGCAAGATATTTTACAACCTTTTAGTCTTCTATATGCTTCGAAATGTGTCTAAGGATGGTCTTAAATATTGGGAGGATCTCCTGAGGTAGTGGATATCAAATCACACAAGTTTATGCTTGAAGATGTGTTTTTCTTTCAGACTACACATTTCAGTTCTGAGACTTACTATTAGTTACAATTAGCATCATTTTTCTCTTAAAAAGTTGCAACTAGCATAATTTTTCTCTTAAAAAGACTCTGACTCAATACAATCAATTAGGACTGATAATGGATAACTATTTTTTTTCAGTTCTACATATTTCTGGGTTTCCATAACTCTAAAACTGTTAACTACCATGCTAGGTAAAAGTAAATGTGAGAAATTACATCTAGTACAACAAAGGTGAGCAGAGTAGCACATATTTTTGAGACACACTAATTTGCAATATGGCTCACTAATGGTTTCCTAATGGCACATTTTTATCCTTCATTAGTCAAGCAAAGTTTCCTATAATCAAGGCACCTGTCTGGTGTTACTTTAAACACAATGTAGGGAAAAAATGCTACACGTTGTTCTAAAATTGAGAAACCAAAATATATTGTCTAGTCTCAAATGATACCTGCCCATGATAATGAAGCAGACTTGGGTTTTCTTGACACTCAAAAGATTGATGTCTCTTAATTACTTAATTTTCCATCAAGAGAGAATTGTTTTAATTCAGACTCCCAAATGAGCATTGTCTTTGTCAAAAGTAACCTAACTTATTGTTTTATCATGTTGTATTCAGTGGGCCTTGAGTATCATACTGACTCTTACCATGGGCTCATTTTCCTACCTAATAACAATTTATGGGTTTAATAATTTATAATCTGAAAAAATATATAATTTTTATTCTATTCTGTTTCATATTTTTTGGTGTGTATTAATTTTAGAAATAAGCAGACAGCTGTATCTGTACCTGTCATTTACAATCTTCATTCAGCCAGTTCCAGCACCATATTTACCCTAATCCTACAGCTTTTAGGAGTTCTAATGAAGAGAGGAGGAAGAACACATAGTAAGGGAGAGTCATAAAATGAATTGTGTGAAGTTGTCTTTAGGACAATGTCATGATTTCTCTTCAAAGTTCCAAAACAATTTTTTTTTGTCCTTTCCATACATAATGCAGGTCCAAAATTAAAAATCTTTAGGGATTAGAAAACAATATTTTTTTTTCATTCACAGTCTTGTTAATATTGGTTAGTATTCTGTTTTTACTACTGTCTGTTTAGTTGACTTTTTAAGGAAAAATTGAGTAAATAAATATTTTCCTGTTGGAAAATGTAACAGCCTTTTAAGTGTATAGGCATGGTTATAGAAATAGATTATAGATGGAAATTTTGTACAAGGAATAACAGCGTTCAGAGATAGATTCTGCAAGTTGAATTATATATAAATAAGCTTTCACTGACACTGTAAGCTAGAAGTCTGACATATTTTGAGAACTATTTGTCTTTTTCTATAGGTAGAGCTGAGATTATATAAAGGAATATTGGTAAAGTATTCATGTAGTCCTCTAATTATATGCAGAGGTTCACTAAGTAGTCAAACTGAGTACTGTATAAATATGAAATTTAAAACAAACATAGCGAGATACATTTCAAACCAACACATTCCTCATTACAGAGCTCAAAGGATAATGACAAGTCAATGAAGGAATCTAATAATCCCCATGGAATGGAAGATGACAAATTACTAAATTATAAATAAGGGTTCCCTGGTGTCTGAGATGTAGAATAATGGGAAAGTTATTTCACACACTGATAACTAAACAATATTCTATGTGGTTTATATATTAAGATACAGAGGGGAAAGGCAAGTCAGGGCTGTACATGACATTTAAATCAGGAAACAGTTACGACAACAACTGAGCATGTAAACAGTTCTGTGATTCTGCTTGCAGAAGAGTGAAGAAGCATCAAAGCAGAGTGGTACATAAATGCCTCCTAATGAAAGCTGCAGTAGCAAGAAGCTTTGGACAAAAGATTTTTTAAAATCAGGACAAATGGAAATTATATACTTAAAGACCTGGACAGTCAGAGACAGAAGGAAGTGCAAAGGTAGAATTTCCTGTTTTATGAAATAGGTCTTTAGAAAAGATATGAAAAAAAACTCTCAAATAAAATCCAAGTATTTTTCTGACCTGACTTGTTTTGAAACAAGTGAAGTATTAAAATGAAATGACAGCCTTCTCTGACCTACAAAAATCAATGAACTAGTAGGTAAAAAAAAAAAAAGTTAAGAAAATGTATCTGTATATTTCAGTAAAGGAATTTTGTATTTTTCTAGAAAGTCATTTTTTTCTCAGAGCAACTGAACAGCCATCTTGGTGACTGCAATTGCTTCCATTCTTCCTGTCCCACTGTTTAGAAAATGTGAGGGTATGAAAGGAACCCAATAAAACCCAACTGTACCAAGACTGCTCTTCACTTTAGCAGTTAAAAAGATGACAGAGTTTTGTATTACGAACACAGAGCTTACCTTTGCGCCCAACTCATTATATTGCAACTTCAAAGCTGTAAGCCTCTCATCCAGTTCTTTTGGGTTCTCCGTCTGCTGCTTTTGAACAATTTGCCTCCCAGTTTTTATCACTGTTTCCACTTCAGACTTCACTTCACTCAGGCTTTTATACAATTTCTAATCAAACAGAAATATGAAAGTGAGATGTCAACCATTAAAATAAGTAAACCAGAAAAGGCTATTAAAGGTATTATAATGACATACTATAAGTCTTCGCATTGTTTGCTGCATAAAAACACCACTGTGTATGACTCTGAGCAACTTCTACTGTCATTTGAAACCTAAAGGAGTTGTGAGATACCATGGTATGTGATCTAAAGATACATAAAACTCACTCTGAGTTTGTATGGGAGAAAAAAAAATATAAGAAAAAACTTATCTGTTTCAAAATTAGAATTTAACAGATCAGAACAGTCTATCTTTACTAATATTAGCTTCAAGGATTTGTCACCAAAACCAATGGTGGAAACATTACAGATAAGAAAGTATATGTCATCATTCATTGTTTTAAGATATGGCAAAGGTTGACTTCAAGCTGGTTTATATAATGTAGTATTTAAACCAACAACAGATGACCTCTGTGAACTTATGTAGCTTGTTGGAGGTATTTAAGCTGCAAATACTTGCTAAAGTAATTTAAAAATGTGACAGTTTTTCATACTACAAAATCAAGAGACTGGTAGAATAGAGGTTACTCACCTTCCCCCCACCCCCCATATTTACTAAGTGTAATACTGTTCAATATTTAAATAGTTAAAAAAATTACATGAAAGATTAATGTAATGAGTTTAAACCAAAATATACTCTACAATTCATTGCATTTTCCTGCTGTTGTATGGTGCACATTAGCTAACATATTATGGGATACTATGACAAGATTTGAAAAAATAAAACCACTGTGAGATTCTTTACAGATGAAGATGCCCTAAAACACAGAACTGCAAATGCTAGCTACTGAACTAGCTACTGAATGAAGACACTTTTAATTCACTGCAAGGCTTCTAATTGATATGTTGTTCTGATAAAAAAATGGGAGTTTAAGAGTAATTGCTTTTAGGAAAAACCTCAAGAATTAAAGGAATAACATCAACTTGTTCCATGTTTGTTATTTAACTTTTTTTTTTTTTTTTTTTTAATATGTGAAAGAAGTTGAGGGGAAAAATCTGACATTGTCAGACATGTCATCACCTCAGAAAAAAACCCAGCTGAAGACAAGGAGCTGTTTCTTTTTCCTGTTGAAAACCTCCATTTTATTGTCATCAAGCACAATATGTTCATTTTTATCTTTAGTTCCTTTCAACAGAAAAAGGGTACAGAATTCCAGGGCCATTGAAGGGATACATACAGGGACATATCCAGGATACATACAGGGACATATTCAGGTTGTTTGCTCTTGAAATTGAAAAGTTACAGTATGTAATGTCATGGAAGCGGTAAGCTATGTTTTTTCTTTATGTTTTGTGTTTCCTGGAGGAAACAGATCTGTGCACTGCAACACCTCTTTTGGTTACAACACAGAGTTCCATGACTGTAACATATTTAGAACAATAGAGCCAGTGTATGGAGAAAAACTCACATGTAAGATGGGAAGGGGGAATTTGAAAGAGAGAATGTATGACTATTGTTTGAAAGTTTACTCAAAGTAGACTATTATTATTTTTCTTCATTTCATAATTGATACTTCATTTCTCCTCCTGAATTTGGATCAACATTCTCTATTTTTTACCTTTATCCACATAAATCTTTTTTTTTCACCCAATTAATTAGCATCCCATGCTTCTGAAATGTGACAGATGAAGAAAATAGCATATAGAAAGGAAAAAGTATAAGACTGTTAGAACTATATCACTGTGTTATTATATCTTGGGAAACTTTAAATCGGAATACAACTTTAAGTGTACAGTGCCTCTCTAGCCTCGCTTGCAAATGAGAAGGACAAGGAGAATTAATCCATTTTCCCTATCCTTTTCTTTGAACAAATTTGAATTTTAACTAAAAAAAGTTCCTAAAACTTCCATTGTGTATCTTCATCCAAATCTTTCTCAGAATCTTTTCTAAAATTTCCCAAAGAAAAATACTAATATTGTCATCAAGAATATTTTATATTTGAAAAGCAGAACAGGCAGAAAACATATAGTAGGACAGTATCTTTAAATACTCACCATGCAATGATCCAACTGTGATTGTACTGCTTCCTGCTCAATGCTCTTTGTCTCTAACTTGGGCACCTGCAACTTCACTTCTTCTAAAATTCTTTTACATTCTTGTAGGCGCTGTTCAAAGTTGGCTGGCTTCTGAAACAACCGAAACTTCATGGAGACGTCCTGCAGCTTTTTCTGAAAAGTAAGCAGGGGTAAGTAGTAAATGTGAACTCAAACAAACACTGAAGACAAGTTTAGATGTGTTTCAGATTCCTGTGGTGGTTTGGAACTAACACTCTAGCCTAGCTTTAAATTAAAAGCAAAGAACAGGAAAATTCCAGAGACGTTGAACAGCAGGGAAAGGGGGGGAAAAAAAAAAAAAAAAAAAAAAAAAAAAAAAAACAATT
>VWZE01024614.1:99669-201727 GCA_013396675.1 Eubucco bourcierii
AAAAAAGAAGTGTGAAAAAAAAATAAATTAAGGGATTGGATACCAAAGAAAAATAATAGCTAAATCTATATCATTCCATTGGATTGCTAGGTTAGGATATAATTTGCTGCACAAACTGTTCTTCCTTTTTTCTCTTCTTCGCTCTGGATGATGGTTAGTGCCTGTGCATGGCTTCACTGATGGCTGAGACTCTTGTTATGGTGAAGTAGATAGCAGCAGTGAGGTTTCTCTCTTTTGATTTCTCTCTGGGGGAGATGTACTCACTTTTCCCTTATCCAGAGGGGTGGGAGACCAATTCAAGGGGGGATCTTTGCATTGTTTTTGAATTGTCAATAATTGTAAATACACGTAAATATATTTGGTACATATACATTGTATTTTATGCTTCCAGATTTTAGCTTACTTGTAAATACAGCTTTGTTTTGCTTGCAAACCTTCTGAGCTAGTCTGGTGATTTATTTTGGGGGTAATTTCAACCCATCACAAGTCCTTACAACCCATTACCAATCATCAGTTTCTTATTTAAAGAATTTAAAACTTTTTGGGAAAATCACAAGCAGCAAAGAATTTTGATCTTCACAGGATAAAATAATTCTTGTATCATCCAGGTTACTTAATGCAGCAGAGCCAGTGACAAAAGAGCCCACATACTCAACTCAAGAACTGGAGAGATTTTGTGTTTTCCAGTATGCAAAATGTTGGGGAGTGAGGTGAGGAAAGAGGTTTAATGGCTTGAAAATTCACAGTTCAGAGTGGATGCTCATCAGACCTACGCTGTTGATGCTTCTTGGTATGAGGAATGAGTCCTTATACCAAAGTTGTCCCTCAAAGAAACCTGAATAAAGAAGCTGGGCAGTAAGTATGTCTAGCACAAAACCTGAGATTTAGAGTATAAAATTGATTTCTATTTCAATTTTAAAAAGCATAACCTAGAGAAAAAGAAAGTAATTTGAAGGTATAAAAATGTATGACAAGCACAGCTTTTAATTTCACAATTTTCATAATCTTTGTGTATTAGTGATATTGCTTGCTCACATGATCCCTACCTCAAGGGAAGGGGAAATAATTAAAAATAAAGCAAAAAAAAGGCATTTTAATTATCTGATTGAATATGAACTAATTCTTCTGTGGAAGTACAGAGCAAAGTACTATCACAAAAAGTTTTTCCACTGGTTGAAAAAAAACAAAAATAAATGGCACTAAGAAATGCATATGCTAATCAAACTGGAACTCAGCATCTGCAAACACACATTTGATTGTTTTGTCTTTAAATCCAGGATACTTTATACCAATGAAGAGTTGTCTATATTATACAAACTTGAAAAAGTTTGTCATAATACCATTTGGGGTGACACAGGAAAGTATGGATTTTCAGCAACTCCTTCCAATAACAATCCTCATTAAATGCACTTAATGAAATTGAGATCCAATGGGGTAAGAAAGGAAGTCTTTCCCTAGATGAGTAAATGAACAACTGAATAAAAATAGGAAATTAAAGGTAGGAATAAGTGGACTTATTTTTCTTCAGTGTGTTTGCATACACTAAATTCATACTTAATTAGTTCTCCATCCTTCTGTGACAGTTTAGGTCAATGAAGGTCAAGTTCTGTGGGAAGCATGCAATACTGCACCAGCATCTGTTACAATACATTGTAGGTCAATACATTAACAATGATCCACAGCCAGGTTGCTCAAGGCCTCATCCAACCTAGCCTTTAACACCTCCACGAAGGGAGCACCCACAATCTCTGTGGGCAACCTTTTCCAGTGTTTCACCACCCTCACTGCAAAGAACTTCCCGACATTCAGTTTAAATCTCCCCTCTGCCAGTTTAAACCCACTGCTCCTCATCCTGTCATTACAAGACCTTGTAAATAGTCCCTCCCCAGCCTTCCAATAGGCTCCCTTCATATACTGGAAGACCACTACACAATCTCCTCAAAGCCTTGGAACTAGATGATCTTTGAGGTCACTTCCAACCTTAACCATTCTATGATTCTATGATCTAGAAAAGAGAGAGAATGATACTACTAATAGTAGAGAAAAACATCTGTGAAGAAGCACTGAAGGATTGCACAGTACTGGGGATATGTAGGAAGAAATGAATAAATTATATTCAATTCATCCCAAAAAATCCCCAAACCATTAAGTAACACACATCATAAAAGAATCACTATGCTTGATGTACAAGTGGGATCTAAATTATCTATTAGTACACTCACCTGAGTTATAACAGATAGTTAAAATAGTTATATTACATATATTTATCTCTGACATATAAAATACATTGACTCAACATTTAAAAGGAGTCAAACAAGCAAAGTGGGGATTTGGAACACTTTGGAACATAAAGAGCTAAGAAAATATCTGCCATGGTATAAAACTCATTGTATAAAGCTACTTTCTGCCTGAATAATGTGCACAGTTTTGATCACCTCATCTCACAAGCTTTATTGTAAAACCAGAAAATATATAAAGAAGAATGACAGGACAATTGATGCTATACACACAAAAGTCTCAGTATGATTTAACATACTAGCCAGTCTGGAGAAGAGATAAGGAAGAATTAACAAAATCAGTCGTGTTCAAAAAGTTGGCTAGCAAATGATCACTAATAGTTTCTCAAATTTCAACACAAAAGTGACAAGAAATTAAACTCTTACATGTGGAAGCAGTGAACAAAAGGAAGGACAACTTCCCACAGCATTCAGCTAAACAGCTGTTAAATGAATTTGAGGATTCCAGCAGTTTACAAGACTTCAGAAAGCATTTAGAGATGAGCTTTTAAATATTTCTGAATTGAAGTGACTTAGTTGCATATCATTGGGAAGCATCACTAGATAAAGAGCAGAGCAACAACTGATGGGAGAAAATGAAAGCCTACAACTAAGCTGGTGTCATTAATTTTGATTTGAGGAAAATATCTTCTTTAGAAGCAAAGGATCTGTAGCTAATGAAAAGCAAAATTACTGGCAATCAAGTATTTTTTGATATTAAAGTTCTTTTGTATTTTATTACATTAACTAATATTAAAATGCCACTAGGAACTAGAAATGTGGCATGGAAAAGGAATCAGGTGTGTATCTGTTTACTCTAACAACATGTTTACCTTAAAAAACAGACTCAAGTAATAGACAAACAAGAGTGCCATTTGTCTGCTCTATAAATTCTTTCCACAAAGAATTTATTACTAAATTTCCATAAATAGTCCTTCTTCAGACAAGATTTCACTGTGATCTAACAATATTTAGTCTTCTAAGACTAACTGCATCTTAAATCACTATGTTAGAATTATTTTTTTTTTATTTTGCTAATCATATGTTTGACTTTTTTTTTTTCTTTTTTTTTCCCTCAAATTTAAAAATCATAACTTTCAACCTGCAGCAATCTGAAAAGCTAGGATAAATCTGATGACTTTACAGTTGTTTTGCAAGCTCATATAAAATCATTTATGTTCATAATTGTTTACTTTTATAGTAATAGTTCAATTACCTAGACAAATAATAAATATGTGACAGATTATAATTATTACTAAGGGGGGAAAAAAAGAGAAATACATGTTCTGTTTGTAAATGAGAATGCATTTCAGGGTAAAAAAAGTAAGTGAAGACAAAGCTTGAGAAATGAGGTTTACCACTAAAGGCACTGCATGATGACTTTAAATCAAATATAATAATAAATATTTGGAACAAAGCTTTGAGGTATTACCCTTTTTAATAGTTGATATTTAGATTATGTCTGTAAATTTGCTGTGTTTTATTCATATTTTAGCTAATGTTAGCAAGACGGAGTCTCAGAACGATCCTGTCAGTTTGTCAAAACTCAAACCGAGGCATATGGAGAAGACTTTTGAAGAAAAAACTTAAAGGGACACCTAAAAAATGTAGAGCTCCCTTCCATGCTTTTGAATTTGTAAACATTTGGATACAAAGTTATCTGATGTCTGCATTTCACTGATGAAATGTGTCCTTACCGACTAGTTCCATCAGCTCTGCATACTCTAAAAGTGCTGCAAACTCAGTAGAAGGGGTGTAACAGGAAAATGAGCAGCAAGAAGTTATGGCTGGTATGCCTTACCCACTCTAAGTTCCTGGCTAGAAAAGATCAGCTAAACCAGAAGAGATACCTTAAGAACAGTTCATACTACACCACTACTTGTGCTGTTTGTTTCCATGAGTGAAAGAAAAATGAAGAAATAAAATTCACATACCTGTGCCACATCAATTTGGGAAAGCACTCTTTTGGCAGCATCTTTACCCCGGTTTCGTTTCTTCATTTCTTCCAAACTAATCTCATGGCTTGTTAATTCAGATTGCATTTTCTGTTGAAAAACAAAGACAGCAATCAGCAGGGTTTGAAGAAAGCTTGTGTGTTCTTAATATTATTTGTAACTATTGATTTTGAAACATATTAGACAGAAGCGCTACACTATATACCAGATCACTAAAGGAAAATATTGAGACAATTACTTGTTTACCAGCCTGCAAATTACTCACTTTAGTTTCTCTTGATCATGCTAAACCCTTCTTCTCCTGCAGAAAACATATAAAACTCTCACATTGTCACACAAATTGCTTACTAAGGAAACTGTGGTTAGATTGTAGGCAGAAAAATTATTCTGAAGGAAAACAACTATTTTTAACTAGGAAGGAAAAATTAGTAACTGAAAATAAAAATAGACATTAAAAACGTTATTTGCTTCACTTCTCTAATTTCTTTTTATTTTCATGGCATCATCAGGCAAGTTGAGTGAAAAAACTGACCAAAGTATGCTGTATGTATAAAAACATCTTCGTCTCACAGAGCTGTGTTATTTGTGTCATGTTATTGACCAGAATCTACAGTCATTATCTGCACATATTCTACATACATGACTTTGTGGAAGCTACATTGCCATAGGAGTTTGACTTCTTCTTTGTTCCCCTCTCTGTGTACTTAAGCAACCACTAACAGCCTGCTCCTGGAAGAGGACATTGTAGCTCAGACATGGTTTGGGTGCCTACACTCCTGCCAGCTCACGGCAGTTGCTGACATCTTCACAACTGATTCTATGCAAACAAAGGTGAAGCAGCAGTCACCTGGAGTACTGGGGACACTCACCATCTTATGACCACCATAATGTTATGCACAGGCTCCCCAAAAATGACTCAGCTAAACTGGGGTCTCATTGTGCCTGTGCCATCATACAAGTGACACGTGATCTACCTACCCTACTGTGGGAACATGTCTACCAACCACCTCTGGGTGGGGAACGAAGGGGAATTTATGAATAAAATGCAGCACCTTTTATTAAGGTGCTTAAAGATGGTGTGCACATCCACCACCAAGAAGACACCAAGCATGACAGACATTCCTGGAACTCAAAGTGGTGATTTTTTTTCCTCTTGCCTCTGATCTTAGCTCACTTTTCTCTTAGTCTCTTTCTCTCTCTCTGGCACACACTAGGTAATTGCCTGGCCTGCATTAAGAATCGCTATATGACCAAAGTGATCTGCATACACTTGTAATTAACAAATCTACAATTATTTCAGCCATTTTGGCATCAGCTTGCCTCACTTAACTCCTTAGGTATTCCTAACAAGCCTCTCATGAACCCTTCCTCTGAGCTTGGGCCACAATGGGCTCGCAGTTCCTTAATATGCTATCTTAATTCATTTTCTGACACTCATTTTTGGTTATCTCTTTCTGTAAAAGCATCATGCAACCAATTCAGCACAAGAAAAACATCAGCCTTGTTGATAAAACATAAATCAACCTTAAGAGAAACAATTAACTTAAGAAGTGTTGGCTAGCACAATGGAATGGAAAAGAATTCACATCAAGTTAATTGGTATGACATAACTGAGAATGATTCACATAATTTTTATGTCTAAATTGTTAGAAAATGAGAAACCATTATTAGTAGAATTGCTATATAACTACTACTGAGAACAATTACTCTACAAAATAAAAACAATGTATGCTTCTGGTGGGAAAGGTATTTGAGGCTATTAATCCTGCATGGAAAAGTGATTTTAGATTTAATGTTGTTTTTCTTTTTTTTCCTATAGTATGTAAGTATTTCTCAGATACTCTGAAGATTAGCTGCAAATTTAAAGATGTGTACACACATTTTTTTTCTTTTTCTAGAGCCTGGAGAAGAGAAGACTGGGAAGGGGATCTTATCAGTGTATACAAATATCTGAGGGGTGAGTGCCAAGTGGATGAGGCCAATCTCTTTTTGGTAGTCAGCAGCAATAATACGAGGAGCAACAGCTACAAACTGGAACACAGAAGGTTTCACCTCAACATCAGCAGAAACTTCTTTAGAGTGAGGGTGACAGAGCACTGAAACAGCTTGCCTGGTTGTGGAGGTTGTGGAGTCTCCTTCTCTAGAGACTTTCAAAACCTGCCTGGATGCATTCCTGTGTGAATCACCCTAGGGAATCCTGCCTTGGCAGGGAGGTTGAACTTGATGATTTCTGGAGGTTCCTTCCAACCTCTGAAGTTCTCTGAATCTCTGATTCCTGACATCTTAGAAGTCAGAACTGTATTTACAAGGGAGAAGCAAGTCTGAATGTTAGAAAAAAATATACTCCATTACATCCAGTGTCTCTACTGTTTGCTTTTGCACCTCATCAATTAACCAATTCTTGGTTGTATTACCCAGTTTACTTTGTTCAACCTCAGAGTCACTCTGGAAAGCATTTAATTGAATATTTCTTATCTGAGTAGATCAGAACAGCACAGTATGGAAAAATGAAATGTTTAAGCAATTGGGTATTTTTGGGCATTGCATGGAGATTGCTGTCTTACTTTTTTAAACTGCTCCACAGGAGAGACATGAAACATCACCTGCTCTGACATCAAAATGCAGAATTAGAGAACACATTAGAGGAAAGTTTAAAAGAAAAGCTAGTAAGGCTTACAGCAAGGTTTTCAAAAAAATATATTTTTCGCAGCTGCTCACAGCCAAAAAGATTAGGCCAATCCTGAACATATATGAAAACATTTAAACCAACTGCCTACTATGAGAGTTTTAATTCAGTTTTGACACAAAATTTGAGGTTTTTTTGTCCATTTTGACTTGTGAATTTATTACAGCTACTTCTAAATACTCAGAAGAAAACACTATTCTCTTTTCCCATTTCTACTATTTCCATCTCTGCTTTTCTCAGCGGTCTGTGACTGTTTTGGCTTTTAATAAAGAATAAAAAACATCTTCATTTAATTTCTAGAACATCACATTTAATTCAGTTCATGCAACTAACAAATAGTACTGTGAGTGTACTATTGTGTCCTATTAGTTAAGAATTCTCATTTTCCACCAGTAGTGGTAGTTTACTAATTTGCAAAACTTCCCCTAGTTTGGAGGACACCAAGAAATAAATATGCTGCTTCCTTCTCACAGACATTTTTAAGCAAGCCATGCTACATAAACACTGATATACAAAATAATCTGAGCATTTATGCTATCCATATTCATCTGTCCATATTCCATATCCTCCAAAAAACTACATCAAGCAATAATAATTTGGGGCAGAATACTGTTTAATTCCCAAGAACTGAAAATTATATAGCCAGAGTAGTGAATTTTTCATCAGTGAGCAGTGAGTTTTGAAGAGAAGGTTTACTACATAACCTTATTTTTTCCCATTATTTGTTCTAGGAAAATAAGGTCTAAATTCCCCTAGAACATCACTTTTCTACTATGAATTTCATTAAGATCTACCGACAAAATGCCTCAGCCTTGATGGCCATCCTATGAGCTCTGTGGTGCCACATGGGAATGATGATGAAGATTCAAGCAAAATGGTGAAATTCAATCTACTCTCTTTTTTTGTTTGGTTGGTTGGCTTTGGGTTTTGTTTGTTTGTTTGTTTGTTTTGTCTGTCTGTCAGGGTTTTGTTTGTTTCTGTAAGTTAACTCATTAAGAACTCAAATGATACCAAATTGTCTTTGTCTTGTAACTAATGAGTCCTTGACGTAAGTCTTACACCAAAATATTAGATGAATATTAGTCTGCCTGTATATTAGTTTGGCTCTTCTGAATTGCAGAAAACAGCTTGACAGGTCTTGGTGTAGTAGTTTTTTTCTGATTTGTATTTCTCTAAATGCTACTTAGCGAGCCTAACAGCTCTAAAAAATGACACTCAATTGAAATTAATTTTTGCTTACTTTTGCCATTGCTATCAATGCCTATGGAGTCAGATCTCAGCTATATATATGAAGAAAATAATACATTTAGAGAACATTCTGGTAAGGTAATCCTTCCAAATGGCCAGATCATGATCCTAGCAGACACGAAAACCATATCTGAAACAATTTCTGAACTGCTACTGGTTTGAAAACTCTGAAATGATAAATACCAGATTAGAAAAATAAAGCCTAAGTGCTCATCTTTAAAAGCACACAAAGAATATACCACACTTTTGAAAAAAGAAGAGAAGCAAATAATAGATATAGATTATGTTAATAGCAGAAATTATATACAGATAAGTCTCAACAAGAATGGGATACTTAGTTTTGGACAGCACTCTTTAAGAAAAGGTAACTGAAGAGTCCAGTTGAGAAGAGTAAATTATCAGAGTAGAAGCATGACTGACGATGCAAGACTGATGAAGCTGTACATGACAAATGCAGTTTGTACAGTTAAAACAGTTAATGCAATGTTCAGATGCTGTGGAGATATGTAGGGTGTGTATTGAAATCTGTATAGATATTAAAACTCTACAGATGACAAAATGTAAGCAAAGGTCATTTCCAACATGAATGATTCCATGGTAACATTTATCAGGTATTCTCTCTTTTACCATTGATCTGCACATGGTTGAATGAAATATTTTTCACTGTTGCCAGCAGAGAACTAAATGTAAACACCTTGAACATTAGGCATTTTGCTAACTGGACAACTGTGAATTCTTTGGCCCAAAATATTAATCTGAAGGCAATGAAGCTTGGCATTAATCCTTGTCAAGTCGTACATGGCACAAATGAACAATCTGCCATCATATAATCACATTACCTTTGCTTTTGAACACAGCACAGCAGTATTTTAAAACTAGCTTAATGACCAACTTGACTTAAGAAACATTTGTTTTTTTTCTCAGAAACACACTGGTTTTCATTTATTCTCCATATTGCATTTTACTTAAGTCTACAGACAGAACAGTAGCCAAGTGATCTTTCACATGCAGGTAAGAAGTGATAAGGGGTATTTTCTGTCCCATAATATAAAAACCTGCATGTAACCACTTAGACCAAACACAGGTACTAAGTGGAGATTCTCTCTCCCAACAGAATTTAATAACAATGTTACAAATAGTTATCTGAAAACCATTTTGTTATATAAATGTAATATTTTCAGTACAGATATATTTTTGTCCTGCCCCTTAAAAAAAGTAAGGAAGTATGTGGCAAGTCCTTGTGACAATAGCTTAATTCCCTGCATTTTCTTGGTGTATTTAGACAAATTAAGGAGACGTCAGCTGGGATTATGGGATCAAGCATGCAAACAAATAAACTTTCCTTCTGCAACACTGTTTTAGACTTTACAGGATTCCAGTTTTATTTCATCGTTACACCTTGGGTTGCAGCAGCTCTCGAGCATGAAGTTCTCAGTGCCACATGGTGGAGTAAGAAGCAAACAGAAACTATATGCAAAAAATGATCCAAAGGAGAAGTTGAACAGCACATACTTAACTGCCTTTCTTTCTCTTAACTTTTGGAATAAAATAAACTGATTATTTCAGTTGAAAAGAGAAACTAAATACAATTTTATTTTCTGAGATTCACTTACAACCACCTGAATCAGGTATTATTATGGATTTGAATTTTTGATGCAAACACACAGAGCTCCCAAGCCATTTATAGCTTTCTGATTATAAATTCTCCCAGAAGTCTTTTTTCAGAAATGCAACACCTTTTGCTGAACAGTTTGCTAATTACTGAATGAAGGATTTCCATTCCAGCTGTGCAGATACTCTGGGAGGATCTTATATGAATGAACAACTCTCAATTCAACAAAAGATCTGTACCAGAAGTAGCTCCACAGGAACCATTCAATGTGTGCCTATTCTACCAACATCTGACACGGCCATTGACTAAAAGAATTACTCTATATTTGTCCACACAGAAGTGATTGTTTATTCTCTTTCCCCACAAGAACTTCATGACTGAAATTCAGATAACTTCAATATTTACATTAAATCTGTTCAGCTGCTAATTCAGCTTTTTTTTTTCATTTGGTCCCATTGGTATCTCAAAATAAAACATGAAAGGGAAAATCGCGGCAGTCTTTATCCTGGTTTTCTCACAGTGGGTATAGTATAATCAGGTGAACTTGACATCAGATAACAAAATCTCAAGAGCAAAATCAAGTTCTGCGAAAGCACAGAGCTGAATTTTTCCCATGAAAGTATGCTAATTAGGGTTGGTTGAGTTTTGTGCTGCTTCAGTTGTTGAAGTTCTGAATTAATTCCTTTTACATAGTGTGTTAATCATTGCCAATATTGTACCTGAGAATGCACATATAAACCAAATACATCCATGGGATATATGAGGTAGCTACAATGAAAGGATCCAAATACACCAGAAAAAAGGTACAATTTCATATCACATTTTTCTTACGTATTAGTTATACAATTACAAGATGAGAAACTGAACTGATATATCTTTAATTAATGCTGATTTGTATCTTATTTCATTTAAAAAATATCAACAAAAAAACCCAAAACCAACCAACCAGCAACAACAAAGCAAACTATAACTTATATTATTCATATTTCATGGAAAGAAAAAAACTAATTTAAGTCAGTTGACAGCTAACACAGGTTAGGATTCAAAGTGTCACACTGTTTATCTTTGTCATTTTAAAATTACTGCATAGCTTCCCAAGACATTTATAGCTCTTTGTATGTCCAAGACAGGTATATAATATGAAAATATGACTTTATTAGAAGATTAGTTTCAATTTCTCAATGTAATGTTACTTAAAATTTACTTGCACTTCCATACTATACTGTGTTGCAAATCCCTGCTATTAATATCAGGGCAATCAAATACTCTTTGGTTGATTGAGAGGACCAGTAAGGGCATCAGTTCGACCTGTATGTAACTTACCTGTGCTTCCTGAGGGAGCTGTGCTGCATCAGCTCTGTCTGCAATATAGGCTGTTAGCTGTTTGTCAATAGCAGCAAGAGACTCTTGGATTAAGCGGAGGGTTTTGTCAGTCTCCTGGGCAGACTGAATACTCTGTTCAAGACTCTTTTGTCTTCTCACAGCCTAAAAACAATGACAATATTATCAATATTCACAGTAATCATACATATAATACATTTCTTTCCCATACAATTGTTCTTTTTTTTTTTTTAAAAAAAAAAAGCAAGCTAAGAATGGAAAATAGTTCTCCTGACTTGTGCTCATCCACCTTTTTGTATGATAAGTTGCGGATCTTTTTGCCACTCATTCAGTTCTTTTTAGTAAGAAACAAACAGACCAAACCCCAGATTGCACAGAAAAGTTCTAAATATGTCAAGCCCTGAAAAACCAATGCATGCATTGAAGATTTCTATGTAGAGTAGAAGTTGGCAAAGCTGCAAAATAAAGCCATGCTGATAGTGGTGTCTTTCATTCTGTGGCAGTGTGGTCCTCTTGATCTTATTATATAATTCAGGAGATTTTGTTTACTGTGAGTAGGGTTACTGTCATCACAATCCCATCCAAGACAATCCACTTTAGTAAGTGAGAGGGATAAAGATTCTCTTGAGAAAGAGCTCTCTTACATGCATTATAAATAGCTCTCTGGAACAGAGGCAGTACCTACTCTGAAAAAAAAAAAACAAACCAAAACAAAAACTACAGAAGTGGATCTTTATCTTGTCTGTGGACTCAACCAATCTATTATCACTCTAACCATAGGAAGTTAACTCTTGATTATACTGCACCATCACTGCCATGGTAGATTGTGTACTACTTTTTTTTTTTTTTTTTTTTTTTCCCAAGAAGGATACTTTCCTTTTAAAGGAGCTCATTTGGTCATTTAGCAAATCAGAACAATAAATTCTCCTTATAATACACATATCAGAAAATTTGACATAAACAGACTCTCTTTAATTATTATTATTTGTAACAGATTAATATGGTATTTAGCAGGTAATAAAAAATACACAGTCCTTCTTCCATCTGTCATTATGTCCACCTGTGGACTCCTATTTTACTTAGGCTACAGCTTCTGCCTAGCAGAGGAGTTTCTGCTTTACACAAAGCACATAACAATTACCAAGCATTTCAAATGCAATGCAGCTTTTCTCTGTACTAGCCCAGCCATACTGCTGACCACAGAATAAAGTGACTAAATTTCTTTGACATAAATCAAAGGAGAAGGGAGAAAGCAAGCACTCTAAATAACATTGCTAGGTGTTCTGCCATTTTTCAAGTCAAATCATACTTTTTTCTCTCTGGTAAGCCAGCTATACTTTAATTTGATTTCATACCTATTATGAAATTCTTGCCTTGAACAAAAAATATCTCTCAGCAACTCAGTGAGACTATTTGATATGTCTGTACCTTCTGCACAGAGCTCAGAAATTTTATGGAGCTTCGCATTTAACAAATGAAAAAGATTATTTCTCGTGAGCATCCGTGCTAGCTGTTTGACTGAGTTAAAGGATAGGGATCCAGCCAGTATTTGCTATATTTATGTTTGTAAGCGGCTTTGCGCTATTTCAAACCAGCTGATCATATAATCTTTTATCACTGCCAGCTCCAGGAACCTTCTGTGGAACTGAGCAGCTTTACATACCAAATCCATGCTGTCAGTCTAAACGAAAGCACCTGAGCCACTACAACGTTATTACCCTATGAAATGAACTGTTAAAACAGTGTAACTTCACAGTACAGGACTAAGGTTTGTTGCTTAAATGAATTTCAACTTTGTTTCATTTGAGATTTCATATTAAACTGTTCTCAGAGTGTTCAAAGCAGCGGGGTTAAAAATCACAGCTTCCATTTAACTTAATGGGTAATCGTACGACCGTCTAAGGTACAGTCACAATCTACCTTTCTATTTGCATCACTATACAGTAGATAGATACATTAGATCAGAAACAGTATAAGTAGCTTTCTACAGCCCAAGGATAAAGGCATCCTCTTGGAAGCACGTAAGAAAACTTCTCTGGCTTTATTGATCTCTGAAGACAACTGGTCAGACTAACTTAGATGCTAATGCTCAAACAACTCACCATTTAAAAAAAGACACGAAGAAATTTATGTCCTTATTAGTCATTAAAACAAGCTCCTGTATTTTCTGAAGAATTCTATCTATTAGACACAAATTTATTGTTAAATCCATCAGAAAAACTACCTTTAAAGCAATACTTGATGCTCTGAACCTCTGTTAAATCTTGAGCCATGCTAACTACTGTTTGCAGTTAGGCACTTGCTTATGTAGAGATAAATTTGCTGCCGGCCTCAGGAGCAGCCTGCATGCATCCAATACAGTGGTTATATGAAAATTCACAAAAAGACTTAAAGATGTATGACAAATATGTGGTGACTGAAATATTGTCGTCCCTGTGCTGGTGTCAGCAGAAAATACAGGCATCATAATCCTGTTTTAGAATACAATTGGAAAAATTAAAACATTCACAAATTCATAAAAAAGGAGATAAAGTTAAGAGAGAATTATGACAAATCCTTCCCTGAGTCCATCTGGTTTTTTATGGATGGATTTCAAATGAATACGAAGTCAGATAAATGCATATGCATGCTTGCAATATCTGTATGAGTACACAAAGTCTGTGCACACACACAAAATTGCAAACATTCCACTTTCATTGTCCTCAGAGAGAAATTGATTAGTCTGTGAATCTGTGCAACATTTTGTATCTACCCAGTTAGGGGAAAGTACATCTTTTCCAAAAACCATGAACAGTTCAGACGAGTGAAGGGATGATATCAGGCCAAAAATGTCAATGTGGTACAAAAGATGAATTACATTGGTAGTAGGAGTAGAACCACACATCTGAGTGCAGGGAAATGGCACTTTTAGAGTTGTGATGATTTTCTCAGATTAAATGGGTGCTGCTTTAATTTATGTGTCTGTATTGCTTGCTGAGAACAGACTCCATCCTGCATGTTAACCTAATGTCAAGTCTCCCTCCTGACCCTGCTCAGTTCACAAAACAAATGTGATGAAAAAAAGTCTTCACAATAAACAGCTGACTTAAAAACTTAAGCCTGATCACTAAGTAATGTCACTGACACTATCACTGGCGTTGTGGAATAGAGGAGGTTTTTTCCTCTCTTCCCATTACTGCTGGAGGTAAAAATTGCAGAGATTCACAAAAAGGGGCATACTACACCCCTGGAATCCATGAACATGTCCTTGAGTTTAAATTTAAAGCTCATATGTCTGCTTGTCAAAACCTAGATATGCATGTTGAAACTCAAAATCATATTTCTTTATATAGACATATACTTGTATATATATTATACATGCATTATATATATATATATATAAATAAAAATATAAATATAAATATTAATGATATGACATGATATAATGTGATATAATATAATATAATATAAAAATATTTTAGCTTATGATGCTTTGTTTTGGGGATTTTGCTGGTTCTGTTTTGTATTCCTCTGTGGAAGAAATTGTTCAACATCACAGCATACAAATGTGTCTGAGGACATAACAGAGCTCTAACTCTGCTATCAGATCATAGTTAATAAAGCTGAAAGCTTTGGTCTCTAAAGAGAAGTGCCTGACAGTTAATTGCTAAATAGGAAATCTCAGGAAAATAACCAACTGTTTAATTATTTTTGAGCCAGTGAAATGTTGACAGCTGTCAAAGAAAATAAAAACAAAGAACAAAGTCTGTTGTTAGAACTTATTAGAATGAAAGACAGAAGAAAAAATATTTGTAGGCTGATCTTTTAAATTAAAATCTCTATAGATTTTTAGTGATTTTTAGTGATTTTTTATGATTAAGACTAATATTCAATTTTTATGATATGTGGTACTGCTTACAACTCAACAAAGATCAATGGCAAATGTGGGAAAAGGTAACTGCAGATTCTTCATATCTAATGTCATTTTAAGAGAAAGGCTGCACTGAGGCAATCAGAAAGCTGGAGATGCTCAAACAGTTGTTTATGACTACGACTCATTCTTTGATGTTGAATGTTACAAAGCTATATTTATAGACATTGCTGGCTTTTTCCTTAGAGGAATACATTTCATGTATTTAATGACATTAGTCACACAGGCAGTTATTAAGAAGTTGGTTAGTTTTATAGTTTTATCATGTAGAGTTTTGTTTCTGAGGCAGTACTCTGCAGTTGTGCTGTGGAAGAAAAATAAAACCTTTATAATGATGGTGCTTTTACTACAGGGTACAACTATTTAAAATGTAAAAGAAAATTAATAGATTAGCTTATAAATTAAAGCTCATGGACAGGAATCTGTTAAGAAAGGCAGAAGTAGGATAGGGTTTTTTTTGGTTTTTTAATTCTCTCAGCTACACTCTTAACTACTGAGAAATGTTACTGCAGGGTGAAAAAAAAAAAGTGAGAATTTAGACAGCTTCAAAATTCCTTAAGTTTTTTAAGTTACTTGAAAATGTAACCCTTGGTCTTATAATGTAACACTGAATCACAGAATGGTTTGAGTTGGTAGGGACCTCCAAAGGTCATCTAGTCCAATCCCCCGCCCCTCCCCGGGCAGTCAGCAGGAACATCCTCCACTAACTAGATCAGGTGGGTTTGAGTTTTGGTGATCCTCACCTTGAATATCTCCAGGGATGGAGCTCTGATTACCTCCCTGGGCAACCTGTTCCAATGGTCAACCACCCTGCCTTTTATACACACATTTATCTATTTTTCTTCAGGAACTATTCTTGATTAAGTAATCTGGTTTTCCAGAGAACATTTTTTAGCAGGAGGAAGCTAATTATCTATGACAAGGTTTGATTCCTGTCTCCCAGTTATTAATGTGCATGCATAGAGTGGTCCTGGATGAGCCATGCTGTGCAAGAGGGAAGAGAGATCAACATAAAAATCATAGAATCACACAGAATGGTAGGGTTTGAAAGGGATTCCTGGGAGGTCATCAAGCCCAACCCCTCCTGCCAAGGGGGAGGTTCACCTAGACAAGGTCACACGGGAACACACATGGTCAGGTTTTGAATGTCTCCAGAGATGGTCTTGCATCAAATCGTTAATGTGTTAATTACTTTTTGTTTAGAATCAGTGGATCGGTGTTTAGACTTAAACTAGAAACACGTTTTCAAACATTCAAAGCATTCATTTTGGGTGCAGGAATTTTTAATACTCTCCAAGCTAGAAGTAATTCTTTTGCATATTCTAGTAATATTTCACATTGTTTTTAAAGTAGCTACAAATATTTATCTTTTCAGTCATAAACCGATATTAATTTTTAATTAGCTGTATTGCCAAATTATAAACAATACCAAGGAGGATATTTTTATCTCTTTTAGGTTGTCATTGTAGACAGCTTGTGCCTCAGAATGTGTAAAACAGTCCTCTTAGCAGCCTTCAAAGCAATGACATGGAGATGGAGCACTAAACATTCTTTCTCCTCTTGAAGGAAAAAAAAAAAGAAATCAAATGATGAATGCGTGCTCTTTGAACGAAGCAGAGAGTAATCTTGAGGGGAGTTCTAAAAGAAGAGAGTCCTCAAGAATTGAATCTAGTGTAAAGCCCATCTGAACAATAATGTTCTGTACATTTTTTTTTTGGCAAGCATAGGCTCAAGAATATGTAGCTGACATTTCTGGAGTTTGCTGGACAAGATATGAATCACAGTTGACATTATAGGAGATGATAGCAACTAGGATTATTAGCTTGAAGTTCTTCAGGCTACAGTGTTTGTTTTTTGGGTTTTTTTTTTAGATTCAATATATAAAGTTTAAGTGAATCAGTCCTTGAAAAGCAGAGATAGGTTATATGTTGCTTATCAATCAGGCCCAGATGTTCAAAAGCTAACGAAACACACTCGGTCTTCGTTAGCTAAAGAAGATTAGGCATACAAACACAAAGCCATTATCTGCCTTTTAAAATGATTCTCTGTTTCAGTAGCAATGCTGTATTGTCTTGCAGCATCATCCAGTGGTTTCCTCTGCCTCCTCTGTTAGTAGTGAATAAATATTTCATATGCCAATTTCTGCCCACATGAGCTTGCTGTCTTTGTAATTACCTGCACAATTATTAGAATAAAAGGGAATAACCATATTAGGATAGGCTATTAGGCTGTCTGAAGTAGAAGTGACCTTGAACACAAGTTGAGGAGTGTTATGTGCCTGCAATGTATTTTTATGCAAAGAGAGTGCATGCTGCTTGCATTTCAACAGGGCTGCAAAAGCAGCACAGTGTCAGTTATTTATGAAAAAATCCAAAGTATTTAAGACCACTGGAAAAACTAATACAGCATTTTGTTGTAGAAAATATACAGTAAATAGATAGTGTGACTGAGTCACTTGTGAGTGAAATCATTTCACTACAGCTTTTATATTCATATACAGAGCTCACCATCAATATTTGATTACTAGATATTAGATCAAGCTTTCAAATAAGGGAGAGGGAGCTTCCCTTTCCTGCCTTCTGTCTATATTTAAATCAAATTGGAAAACAACAAATAAATTTATGATTTATTTTTTTTTGCTTATACGTTCATTGTATAAATTGTCTGCAGAATTTTTTGTTTATACCCTCACACAAATTGTCTCCAGAATTTCACATATCTTCATGCTGTCTTTCCTACAGTTAACCACTGCACCTGGTATCTAAATTAATTTTAAATTAATAGCAATTGTGAAGACTGAACAGTATTCATCCATCACTGAGCAAGGCTACTTGAAAATTCAGTTTTCACACAGGGCTCCCCTACACTGGTCAGTTTCAAGACTCAGATTGACGGGATGCTGGACCATCTATGTCATTAAACTAGGCCTGAAACGTGTCCTGGCTCGCCCCACCCTTCTGCTGATGGGGGGAGAAAGGGCAGGAGGAAAGCAAAGACTTGGGTCATTATGTCCCCTCCCAAAATGATAAACAGTTACCCACAGGTGTTTAGGTACTTGTTAGTGTCTTGCTGAAATAAGGGTAAGCAAGCCCTGGGTTCACCTAATATGGGCTGTTTTGCAAATGCCATTCTGATTGCTGAATCTCTGTGGCCAAAAGAGCCATTACACTAAGGCAAATAATATAAATGGAGCTAAGCTGCAAGCAGTTGTGCTGCCTCTGCCTCACAGAGCTGCCTCAGTGTGTGCTGCTCTGCTCTTCCTCACTGCTCTCAGCTTGGACATGTTCTGCTCTGCCTCGTGGTTCAGACCAGCTTAGCCCTGATGTTTTGGGCTTGAGCTACATGGAAAGTTAAGTGCCTCAAATTTACCAGAAGGCGGCATTAAGTGCCTCACGATGCGGCAAGAAGAGCCACCAACATTGTGCTCTCTGTACGTCTGCAAGAGATCCTGCCTGCACCTCTGCAAACCTCCATGCCAAGAGGAACCAGGAGAAGGTCAGACATTGTCTGCCTCTTTCCCAGCACCTCGCTAGAGCTTGGGAAGATCTAGAAGCCACTCAACAGCTATCAAGATGCCAAGTAGTTCCAACACTGTCACGAAGGAGTCAGGGACTATCTCCGAATTCTACTCCACCACCTTGAATAGAACAGACTTTTCCTAGGGCTCCAAGATGCCTTTTTGTAAGTGGGGCAAAGACATTTTGTGTCTAAGCCTTTCCAATTTTCTGATTCTTCTAAATTAGTGAATTGCCCATAAGCATCATTGTGAAGATTTTCCCAAATGAAGTAGAACTAGTTTGTATATAGTTTGTGGACGGGACTTTTTTGAAATAAAATAACTATATATTTTATAATTCCTACCTCATTAATTGCCCCAATTAAACCAGGGGCCTACAGGAAAGCTGGTGAGGGACTTTTTAGCATGTCAAGGAGTGGAAGGACTAGGAGGAATGGAGCAAAACTAGAAGTGGATAGATTCAGATTGGATGTTAGGTAGAAGTTCTTCATCATGAGGGTGATGAGATGGTGGAACAGGTTGTCCAGGGAGGTGGTGGAAGCCACATCCCTGGAGGTCTTTAATGCCAGGCTGGATGGGGCTCTGAGCAACCTGACTTAGTGTGAGGTGTCCCTGCCCATGGCAGGGGGATTGGAACTGGATGATTCTTGAGGTTTTTTCCAGCCCTGACAACTCAGTGATCTTACAATTATTCAGTGCACACCCCCTTTTCTTATTAGTGTGTACACAAATCTATTTTAAATAAACTCCTAGTACTAAAAATAAATACTCATGCACAGGTATCAAAGTTTTGAACTTTGACTTACCAACATAAAAAGTATACTGTCCCACTAGTGGGATTTATCAAAGAACTAGCAAAATTGTCTTCATGGAGTCCATGACAAAAAGTGATAAAATATCATGTTTAGATATTGTTAGATTTGAATGTTCTTGTGCTAAACATGTTTCTCCATCAAAGTGTCTTTATAAAATCTGTCAGTGATACAAAGAGTCTTATGTATTGTTTAGTAAAAAATATACCTGTAAGACAAAGTTGATCTTGTATTTAATTGTGAAAATAGTTTGCTTCTCACTAAGAGTTTTGTCAGAGAAAGCATCACTAAATACGCAACTGAAGAGTAAATCTGCTGGATGGTCACTTAAATTCTAGAATTTTAGGGTTACCTCTTGTACTAGTTTTGGCTGGGATGGAGTTAATTTTCTTCATTGCAGCCTGTATGGTGCTGAGGTTTAAGGTGATGATCAAAACAGTGTTGATAACACCAGGATCTTTTAGTTATTTCTGAGCAGTGTCCCCACAGTGCCAATGCCTTCTCTTTCTCATGCTCTCTCTCTGAGGGAGTAGGTAAGTGTTTGGAAAAGGGACAGTGTCAGGAGAACTTACATGAACAGACAACAGAGATACTCTGTACGCTCAGCAAAGGGGCTTGAGGAGGGGAGTATTTCCAAATTTGCCATTACTTGAGGACTATCTGGGAATTAGTCCCCTAGTTGCGAGTGATTAAGTTTATATCATCTGATTTCCCCCTTTTTTTCCCTATCACTTATCATATTGTTTTTATTTCAACCCATGAGTTCTTTCATTTTTGCCTTTCTTGTTCTTTCCATCACACCAGGAGGCATGAGGAATGAACAACCAATTACGTACTAACTCACAGGAGTTAGTCTGTCACACCTATGGAAACCATCCACTTCTAAAAGGAGTCTTTATATTTTAAAAGTGCTGGGTTATCAGTTGTTTAATGGGAGGACAGGACAATTATTAAACATACCTCCTGCTGAAGTTCTTCCCACCGACTATTGAACTTCTCAAGTTTCTCACTGATCAATTCATCCAAGATTCCACCATCTGTTAAAGTCTGAGCCAGTTCACGAATCTGATTGCGATTATCCTCCGGATGTCTCATTAAACGTTCCAAAGACTGAAATAGAGCCAAAAGGTGGGTTATTCTCCTTACTACAAATTAGATTCTACAAAGCAATGTGTCTTAAAACAGTTTAAAAAAAATAAAAATCTCATTTCATACAGAATAAAAGTAGACAGAAAAGATTGCAATATCTATGTCCCATATCTTGACAACAAATGTTCTATGCTACTTATTACTGAAAACAAAGATTTTTCTCAAAACAGTAAATTGGGTGCTTAACTATCTGGACTATGTCCAATGAGTTCAATGGGAGTATTTGTGTACTTTAGAAGTCTGCTTCATTATCTGAATGGATGAAGTTCAACAGCAAAACTGCATCATCAGTGCAATATTTTGCATTCTGATCTACTAAGAGTATTAATCTTTATAAATTTCAAAAGTTTTATGAATTAAAATTAAGCAACAATAACACAATTGCAGCGCCAGGATGAAAATTGCTCTGAAAACGTCAATATCTTTTTAGCTGGCTTAAGTGAGGCCATATTTTTTTTTTCAGATTGTGTATTTTATTGTCACTAAAAAACTGTGATGTTGGGCATGACATATTTAATGACTGTTTCATTTAGGTGGATTCAAATTCAAAACCTTGCTTGTTGAATTAAGTAAGAACATAGGAATTTACAACTACTCTGCATCTCACTCGTGTGTAGTGTTCTTCCATAGTTTGTTTTGTTTGGGTTTTTTTGCTGTAAAGTGATTTACAGTTTATCAGTACACGTGATTTGGTGTTACTTCAGTCAGCACTTACATCTAGAGACTCAGAAATCTCTTCTGCACCTCCCTGGATATTTTCAGTTGCTTTGAGCTTCAGTTCAATCTCATTCAACCATTTATTCTCTGTATCCAAATACGACAATAACTCACGCCAACATGCCCATACCTCCTGATAGAGGGAAAAAACCAAAACACAAAAAGGTTTTTGAGATAATACATGGAGACTGAACACTAGATTTCACTTATTAAAATACTGAAAGCACTGCATTCTTCATCCCCAAAACAACATGATTCATGTCCGATAGCTACAGCGCCATGTAGTTGCTTTATTATCCCCACAGTATTTATATGTTGCAAACAAACATAACGCATAGCCAAAATCCTCTGCTGAAATGAAGTACGGTCACAGAAAATCACATGGAAAAATAACCACTTCTGAACAACACAACCTGAATCTTCTTACATTCTCCTTCACAGTAAATTATCCACTTCATATACTCCTCTCTGTAAAATTTTCTTGTCATGTTAAATACGCAAATTATCAGAATGGTTAAAAAACTTGTTAGACGTTTGTGTCTATTACAAGACGTAGTTAGGTTGCTTTTATAGTCTGTGTATGAATTACTTAAAGCACAACTTGATAAAATATCTGAAAACACAGCTTTCAAGAATTCTGATGGAAATTTCTGAAGAAATTAATTCTAAACCACATCTTGTGTAATCTATAGATAATTTAGCTGCTAGAGTATTGAACATAATGTTGGGAGAAAAAAAATAATAAAAATTCTTATTCACCTGGAATTAAATTATTGTCTAATATTTTATTTTTACTGTGACTGAAGATGCTTAAAAACCAAATAAAAATGGCATTTTATACACAAGCAAAACATTTAATCTCTCCATAAATCATGTTTTCATTGTTCCTTTTTGTTAGATGCTAAAATAAATCTATTGAGATGTTTTAGACTGTTTGTAGAGCAATTCTCTCAGAGTGCAATTCAAATGAGATATAGATTATGATCTCTTACTACACATCTAAATTTCCACAGAGGAATTAAAAGGAGATAAATTTTACACATAACTGTCCTGTATGGTTAGCTATTGTAGATTAGTTAACAACTAAAGAAAAAGAAAAAAAAAAAAAGCCTAATGAGAGGGGATTTAATAAATGTTTATAAATATCTGAGGGCTGGGTGTCAGTAGGCAGGAGACAGGCTCTTCTCACTTGCTCTCTGTGATAGGACAAGGAGCAATGGAAGTAAGCTGCAGCACATGGAGGTTCCACCTCAACACAAGGCGGGATTTCTTTACTGTAAGAGTTACAGAGCATTGGAACAGGCTCCCCAGAGAGGTTATGGAGTCTCCTTCTCTGGAGACTTTCAAGGTCTGTCTGGATGCATTCCTCTGCCACCTGAATTAGATTGTATGGTCCTGCTTTGGCGGGTGGGATGAATTTGACCATCTCTTTAGGTCCCTTCCAACCCCTAACATCCTGTGATCCTGTGTAATTCACAGACTAAGTTGTGTCAGCAGCTCAGATCAGTTGGTAGATCAGTTGATGAGATATCACCTGTCCAGTTTCAGGACTACTTAACCAAAATCCTTAGCCATGGAAGAAAGAAGTCTAGAGGAGCTGGTGAAGACACTGTCATAGGGTTGCTATAGAGACCAAGCTCTTGGCTCAGTATTGGGAGAGATAAGAACCCTGCACAGCCACTGCTGTCTCCCACCTAAGAGCCACGTCTGAGGTTTCTCTTTTAATATGATTCTTCAGCATACATAATTCTCAGAAAGATTTAGGTATCTTACTCTTACCATATGGTATTTCCTATATGGTTCATAATATGAGGACAGCCTTGAGCGTGGTAATACATTTTTGCTTTCTATCTTACTTTTGCAGTTAGTGTTACAAATATAATGTCTGACAAGATGCCCAACCTCCAAAGTTTTGCACTTTCCGTTCAGCCTGCTGCAGAGTCGCTGGTAGCTGGTAATTAGAACATCAAGTTCCTTCTTCAAAGCCTCGTGTGCTGCAGGTGGAGCCTTAGCTATAAAATTATTCACAGAATCTGTAATAAGTTTCACTTTTACTTCTTTCTGCATGGCTTCCTCCTTTGCTCTCTGAGAGAAAAAAAAAAAAAAAAGTGGAAAAAAATTTGTAGTTCTGTTTTAAAAAGCAAATTAATTTTGAATAATTGTTAGAAATCTCTCTGACAGTATTCTGTCAGAGAGAAAAAAGACAAACAACCCTACAAAGCCCCTCAAGAGTAATTTAATTCCAAGGCTTCCTGACACAATCTTAAGTACGTCCAAAATAATTGTTTTCCTTTTTTTTGCTTCTAATTTTCCTCTTATGCCACTGTCATTAACCTGAATTTAAAGGCAGCTTATTTTTTTTCCCCTCTACCGTATATTTCACACATTTATGAGAACATTAACATTGTTTTCATTCTTTCATTTTCACGGAAAAGTCAGCACCTTCACCACCACTGAACGTTAACCTAACATGAAGTGAGACCAAGGTGAAAAGGGAGTATCCTCTTAAACAGAATTTTCTATGTTAGACCCCAGGCAGAGAAGTTCAACGAAGGACAGACACAAGAGATATAAAGATCTGAGGGACACAGAGAACCACAAATGGATGGGGAATTAAATCCAATAGTTAACAAATCCTATGTAATTGATCTGGAACCACCAACCTGTCACCTTTTCCCCGGTTTAGCCTATGTAACCACAACAACTATCAACCCGCTTCTGAATTTTCCTCCTCCACCTACTGCTACTCTCCCTCTTGTCATGCCATCTCATCCCTGTCTACCTAGCATTGTTTTCTTTAGGTGCTTACAATGGGATTGTGTCCATGGCTGGAGTCACACTACCACTGGAAACACTAAAAGTTTGTTCTCAACAACCTTCTTTCTCTCAGTCTGAGAAGGTCCATGAATCAGAATAACTGGAATCAGGCTGTTACTGCCAGAGAAAGTTTACTAGGTTTCTGTTGACTTTCATCTTCCCTAGCTGTAGGAACATATGGGCTGCAGAATGAAAAAAAAATAATTCTGGACCACATTTTCCCTGTTCTGTGATAAAAGAGGTCATTGCGAGCCTTTGGGGAGATTATCAGGAGCAGGAGAAGGGATGTGTGACAAGCAAAATGGTTATCTGCATAGGTGTCACAGCAGCTCACAGTACAGAATATTGAGTAGGAAATCCATAACGGAGGGTGTGTCCAAAACGATATCCAACATGAGAATGACATGGAACTGATGGAATGAGTCCAGAAGAGGGCCACAAAGATGCTCAGAGGACTGGAACACCTCTCCTATGAGGACAGGCTATGAGAGTTGAGGTTCTTCAGCCTGGCGAACAGAAGGCTTTGAGGAGACCTTGTAGTAGCCTCCCAGTATCTGAAGGGGGCCTACAGGAAGGCTGGGGAGGGACAATTTACAAGGTCTTGTCATGACAGAATGAGGGGAACTGGAAGAGGGAAGATTCAAACTAGATGTTAGGAAAGGGTTCTTTACAGTGAGGGTGGTGTGACACTGGAAGAGGTTGCCTAGGGAGGTTGTGGATACTCCCTCCCTGGAGGTGTTCAAGGCCAAGTTGGATGAGGCCTTGAGTAACCTGCACTAGTGGGAGGTGTCCCTGCCTATGGCAGGGGGTTGGAACTGGATGATCTTTGAGGTCACTTCCAATCTAAAGCATTCCATCATTCTATGATTCTATGACACACATATATATAATTTTTCTCTCTAATATAAAGACAAGGCCTAAGATTGATTTCACTGTTAATAGTTAACTGCTGCTAACACATAGTTCTTAGAAATTATTCCTTAAGTAAAAAAGTGTTGAAACTGTATCAAAATCAAGTATCCAATACAGCAAAGAGAAAAATCCAACAACGCTGTATTGTGAAAGATGAAATATCTTTCAACATATTTCCAATAGAGATCACTTCAAGCCGCCTACTACTTTGAAATTTAGGCTAACAAGCAATTCTCAAGAGACAGCTTCCTAAAAGAAAAGAGTAGATTTTCTTTACAATGAAAGCTTCAAAAAGAACTTTAAACACAGCTCAAGGAATTAGTTCATCTCTTACCTTCAGTTCCTCAACAGCTTTCTGTAATTCATCGGGGGTTTTATACTCAAAATCTCTCTCCAGATATTCTTCTTCAGCTTGTGTTATCCATTCATGCATCTCTGATAAATCCTTTCTGAGACTCACAGTCTTATCCAAACCACCTTTTAATGCTGCCTTCTTAGCATAGGCCTTTAAGAAAGAAAAGATTACAAGGTACTTGAAGCAAGGCTGCTGTACAAACTTGACAATATTTTAGGCTGAAATGAACCAAGGTAAATCCTGTACTAGTAATATTGCTGTAATTAGGCAGATGTTAGCAAGTAATTAGATAGATATTAACAACAGATAATTAGAAATGTATTACATGTATATACATCCTGAAAATTGCCTCTCCCTCAGTCACAGCACCAGAAGAGAAGTCAATCTCCCACCACTGGGAAAGAGTATTTGAATGCCAGTTGTTAGCTCTCACAGTCATATTAACTTTATGTATATCAACTCAAGGTGACTTTTCCAAATCCTTCCAAGAAATTCCTACAGGTCAAACTTACTTTCATATTTATTACTTAGGCATTTAATACCTGTGACTGATGAAGTTGTGTTAGAAATGCCCAACAGGCAATAATTTGTGCTGTGTATTGAATGAAACCATTGTAGTAAGATTTTCAGAGAAATCAGAAGAAAACTGCAACAAACATCTAAAACCAGAAGGAATTACTTGAAATTTCTGCAAAGCAAGTGCAAAGATATCCAGTTTAGTAATACTACAAAAAGAAGCAAGCAAAAAACTCCTTACTAATTGAAGGGGAAGGACTACAGGACTAGATCAATAAAATACAGATTTCAAGGGTCAATTTTTTTGATAACTGCAGCCATCAGAAAAAATACTCAGAGGCTATTTGTCACATGTAAAGTGAAGAAGAATAATTTTAGGAAACATTTGACCATCTTTAAATGTAATAGTTTGATTTCTATCCAAAAATAGCTGAAAAAGCTCACAGAAGGAGCAAGCAGGAAAAAATGTATAAGTAATAAACATGAAAGACATTTTTTTCAAACTGTCATAAAAAATGGGAATCCAAATGCCATCAATTAAGTAATAGTAATTTTTAGCTTCCTTAATCTGTTAAATTATTTATTAAGAATATCTTAAAATGAAAGAAGTGTCCATTCCTTTAACACTCCAGTCTCTCAAATTCTCAGTATGAACCATTGGAGACTATAATTTACACAGATTCTAAGTTATTGAATCCTGAACTCTTGACAGGTTTAGTGTGTTACTTCACCCTGAGTAATGGCATGTGAGAACAATGACACCAAAGAAAAGGTAGCTCTAAATACAGAACTTGGGTTGTTTTTTTTTTTTTTGATAATACCTCTATAACACTTTCAGAAAACTAGTTTTGCAGGAGTCATAAATTACATTGCTGTTAAATTCTAAGCTATCAGTATATAACTTTGTTATTAAAACAGTAAGACACTGTATTATAATATAAAGTAATATACTTTATGTACATTGCTACATTCTAAAATAGAAGTTTAATTAATGTGAACCAAGTACAACTAAATTTAGTTTCTCTGCTGGATATGCACAAGAGGACAAATTCCACCAATATGAAACCAGATTATTAATTTGAAATGAACCAGTCACAGTGGGAGATTTGATACCTGTTGGCAGATGTGTTCCCACTGAGCATTGAGGTCCTTTAGTTCTCTCTCTATTCTGGAAGCAAATTCAGGTTGTGCTTCGCTCTTCATTTTCTTCCCAACCTCATTAACACTGTTCAAACTGGGCTGGATTGTCTGGATATCATTTACTAAAGCCTAAAAAAATAGCAGAATATTACAGAAGGTTTTTTATAAGTTTTCAGCTATGCCTATGAAAATGTGTGTACATGAGATTCCGACATGTCTTTTAGTACAGATCTCTGGTGAAATGAGCACAATTAACAGACTTAACTATGAAAATAAATAAAACAGAGATGAACAGCTGTAATGTGGTAAGCTACGCTATATTAGGTAAACTTCATTTGCAAAATGTATATTATGTAAGCTTCAAATGTTATTTACCTACAGTATATATACGTGCATACATAATGTTATACTGATAAATCTATTTCAATGTCTAGATCTTTGATTCTTGCTTGTGAAAGAGCTTCCCATCATAATGTTAGAAAATTATTTGTGAAGCCATCTTTTTAACTACTGTAGCATCACCCATGGGTTGGTAATCCACTTGCTAACTCCCATAAAATGATCTCAATGGTGATATTCTCTGGTTATGTCTAGTTATTATAATTTTGTGGTTGGAAATTACTTAAGCTCTGATGTAGTTCTAAATGGCCACTTCCAATGTTACTTCTTAAGCTCTTCATCAGAGCTGCAGATGTTACTTGGGCTTCCTACACAGTGGAAAAAGTTGGAGGTGCAAATACATAAAAAGTGATGAAGATTTTGGTAGCTTTATTATCTACTTGACAGTAATGGATAATATTTGTGCAAATTATTCATAACATCAGGTGATAGATTCTAAAGGAGATACATGGGATTTACTACTCTGTAGAGATAAGGTTTGTCCTATGCAATTCATAACATTTTTTGTAATTGAGGGATAAGACAGAAAGTCTCCTCTGAGGAGCTCATAGTTCTGTAAGATCAATATGTATGTTTCATAATATTTACACATCCTGCTAGAACATTTAGAGAACTTGTAAATTTCACTGAACATATAGACAGGGACTATCATGGATTACAAGATTCACTGCACTTACACACTCTGTTGGGACAGGCAGAAGAATTTGTAAACCCTGTGATGGAAGTATCAATACTTCACGATGCTTTAAAACTCTGCTGGGACAAAATCCTGGAACTTGTATGTTTAGTGGAAAAAAAGGGATATAACTCACAATACCTGCAAGGTCTTTCGGTACAGTCAGAAAAACTTGTAAATCATGTGTGAACAAGATACAGAAAAAAAGATCCTCTGGCACAGATTTTACAGCTTACAAGGAAAAAACATGCAATGTTTGTAAACTCAAAGTAAATCAGAAGTTATCATATGAGGCTACTAAGTTATTATGCTGCAAATACCCTCTTTGATGTTTTCCTCCTACTCAAATGTAACAATACAGTTTATGATTCTTTTTCATATTAAAGTGTTCTTTTAAAAAAAAAAATTAAGAATCACAACTCTTCTTCAAACCCAGGAAATGCAGGATGTTCAAATACACTGCAAAAGACAACCCCCTTCAAACAAGAATTTATTTTTAGGAACAGCAATCATTTTTGTAACTTCTGTGTAAGCTAGGCTCATAGAGAAGAGCCAAATAACTGCCAAGCAGACAGACAATACTCACTGTACACTGCTCAAGTTGCTTCTCCAGTGCTTCTGAATCACCAAGGGCAGGCCACTCTTCCTTCAGGAAAACATCCACCTCAGCCATCCACTTCTTCAATGTTTTAGCGTCATTCTGTTTATTAAAAAGACATTTTATTGCATCACACAGAACCTGACCAACAACAGCGTAATTGATCCTGGTGCTATGACTGAAACTCATCACAATGTAATTTCAAGATTGTTGAACTGTCTGAAAAATACAAACACAGCAAACAAGGAAAACTAATTTTATCTAGCCTGTCATCAGCTCTTTAGGCTGCATTCTGACCATTTCTGCACAAGTTTAATGTGTCTACAAGCAGGCAATTTTCTGGCTCTCAAGTTTATGCCTTCCAGACATCATTTGTGTTTTGATGCTGCATATGCGGTCTTCGGTTCCTTGTGTGGTTCAGGCTGCTCATACTTGGTAGTTAATTCAGGCTCACCTGTCAAATTCTCCTGTGCTTCAACACAAATTTCAGGCTCCTTTTGAAAGTTGCATCCTCTATTGCCTATCTCTCCAGCAGAACACAATATTACTGCCCTTAGAGGTTGTGGAGTCCCCTTCTCTGGACACTTTCAAAACCCGCCTGGATGCGTTCCTGTGCCAACTACCCTAGGTGATGCTGCCTTAGCAGGGGGGTTGGACTTAATGACCTCTGGAGCTCCCTTCCAACTTCTAAAGTTCCCTGATTCTGTGAAAATTCCCTCACCACTCAGAATGAAAATAAAAAAAAAAAATTCTATCTGAAATAGTAATTGAAATATTCACTTCAGAAACTAAAATCACATAATGAATCAATGACTCATTTCAGAGACTCACTTTCAATTACTGTTTCTAGTACTGGAGTATTTGGAACCATTAAGTTGCCTTTCATTGTCTTTCATTAACTCTTGCAATTAATATAAAAAAGCTTAAACTCAAATGTTTGAGAAGGAATGCTAACAGTCCCAGGAAATACTCTATAGTTAATCTAATACCTTTAAAGGTGGAACATCACTTACAGTTCTTCTAAAATACCACCTTAGGTAAACAATTTGATGAAAATATTAAAATAAAAACTACGAATGGCAAAAATTTGAAAGGCAAATTATAAAGCATCTTTTCATCAAACTGTTTTTGTTGATGGTAAAACACGTTGATATTATATGCTGAATGCAAAGTTGAATTATAGCACAAAAGAAAGATGTCTCATTAAAAGAGAGGCTGTGTCCTAAAATGTGGTCCAAAACGCCTTACCAGTTGCTGTGAGATAAATAACCAAAAGGAGCATTTCCCTAATGTACCTGATATATTTAATAACAACAGGCTACCAAGGAAAGTGAATTGAATTAATAAAACACAATCATATAGAAACTATCAGTACTTCAGAATGTGAATTAAAAACACTGAAGTGTCTACTGTGCATTCCATTTTCAGACAGTAAAAATAGTTCAGAATCATATTTCATGATGAAACTTTAATACCCTTACAAGAATAAGTATAATTCATTAATGTTGCAAATACAGCTCTGATGTGATTTACTTAAAAAAGAGATCTGTCCCCAAATATCAGTGAGAATCAAATGTATGACTTTCATTTTGAATCAGATTCTAAATGTATTTTATATATTGGCACTGATTTCATTGTATCCCATGCTGATGCAATCCATAAATTGCAACAGCTAAAACTAGTTTCTGGAAGAGAAGTCATTCAAGGACCTCAAAAGACAATGACTTCTATATTAACTGTACTATAATACTTCAGCAATAAAGTCCAAGGCTTGTATGCAACAAAAGTTCACATTGTAATGCTTTAAAGCTGCATGCTCTAAGAGCATGATCATGATGTTCAGGACTTTCATCTTTCAAGAGTAGTGACAGAGTCTCTAAACTGCTATCCAGAAAATTCAGATGGAAAAAAACTAAAGATAAAAGTTTTCAGTACTCAAGCAAAGTGTATTACTTTATTCTGTGCAGTTACAAGTATTTCATTAGACTAGTGTTAAAATCACTTTCCAGTTTTCCTATTTATATTGGGTTTATGTGGCAAGGTTTTGGTAGCAGGGGTAGCCTCTGTAAGGAGAAGCTATTTGCTGCTTTGTGCTGGGCAGAGCCAGTTTTAGCTGCTCCAGTGGACCAAGCACAGGACACAGTGGACCCCACGGTCAGCCAGTGATACCTTTGTGATAATACAGTTAATAAAGGGCAAAAATGTCAGACAGGCAGATCAGGAGGGAAAAAAGAAAAGGGAAAAAANGTGAGAAGAGGTAGTCCAACTGCAGATGCAGAGATTCCACTGCAGCCTGTGGTGAGGACCACCGTGACACATCACATGTCTCTGTAGTTCACAAAGATCCATGGTGGAGGAGATCTTTACCTAACAGCTAGTGAACGACCCCAAACTCAAGCAGTTGGATGTGTCTTAAAGGAAGTTGAAGCTCTTGGATTGTCCCACATAGGCACAGATATTTCCTCAAGGATTACAGCCCATGGCAGGGACTCTGTGACAGAGATGGGGAAAAGAGTGGGAAGCAAGGAGCAACAGAGAGCAGTTGGGACACTGGGCTGCTGGCCAAGGTTTACCACTATGCCATTAGACTTCATTTCATGGTCAGCTTCAATCATCAGATACATAGCTGTGGAGTTAAAGTTACAGTTTTGACCAATGCTACATTTCAGCAGATACATTATAAATGGTACTGATAATTTGTTTCCCATTTTTTGGCTGATTTTGCTTACCCAAACACTGATGAGGAGTAACAAATGAATTAGTACTTTTCTTAAGCTTTTATTTCTCTACAAAAGCAGGAGTATAGCAATACTTTGACAGAAAACCTATTTCTGCTCAAGCAACTTTATTGAACTATGCTGAAACTAACAATTACAGTTTTCATGCTATTGTATTATAACTCACAACACAGAGCTCATCGTGTATCATGTTTTACTACCAGCAAAACAAAGATAGCAATATTTCATGTAAACAGAAGAAATAGAGAGAGACAGACAACACTAAGAAGAAACACACTGTAAGAATACATCTATGAGTATGGTTGAAAGACTTCAACTTTCAGAGGTATAACACAATAGCACAAGAACTTTGTAATTGTGTTATTGTTAGTTTCAGCTTAATTCAATAAAGTTGCTTGAGCAGAAATAGACTGTATTATGATGCTAATGTATTATGTATTATGATGTTACTAATTATACCTTTGAGGAGAGGAAAACACTAAAAAAAAAAAATCCTTTTTCCATCTTTGTGATTGGTTGATCAAGATTCCCCTGAAATCTACATAGTAAGAGACCAGAAATATGTTAAAAATTGAATTGAAATGAATGTTAAATCTTATCTATGTCATAGGCATCCTCTGAAATGCTGATACATGTAATTTATGACTAAGTAGGAGATCCTCACAGTGACAGAAACAGTATAATGTTCCAATGCTGGCATTCTAAACACCTGAAATTGACACAGTGGTTTAAATCATATACACTTCTGCTTTCTGGCAGTAGTTGCCAAGATACTACCATATTAAAAATTACTTTAATTGTGTAAATGAATCCATTAAAGTCAATATGGTGTCACTAATCCAGCTGCATGAGGAAGTAAGCAGAGGAATATTAGTAGCAATTTCATTGAAAGCAAATTTAAGTTTTGATATTGTAACAACATAAGCAGAAACACCCATAAAAATCAGAATTCAAAGTAAAATCTTAGATCTTCCAAAATCAAGCAAATATTTTATGTACTGCTTTTATATTTCACTTTGGAGTTATTTCCTTGAGGTTTGTAAATGCATAAATTGCTAGTCACAAGAGCCAGAAGCCACCACATAGAAATTGAGACTGAAAAAGTTTGGTTAACCTGGAATCGTTGGAGTTTGGACATAAAGTCCTCAAGTTTCTGGCAATGTTCCACCAACTGTACGGATGATTTCTTCCAGCGGCCAAGGATCATCTCAATCTCTGATCTGTATCTTTGGCTGACTTCTGCAGGGGCTTTCCTGGACATGTCTTCTACAGTTGTGCTGAGATAGTTCAATCCTTTTTGCTGCTCCTGGAGAGAACTTTGTAGAGCCTATGGATAAGAAATAAATAGTATCTGATTCATGCCAGGCAATTATCTTTGTTTCACAAGCACAGGTGAGACTGCTGAGGAAAGGACTGCAAACTGAAAATGTAAGTCACCTTTGCTATAATATACACTGACACATTCCACTGAGCAGTTTGGAACTGTTTTTCTCACATAAACTAGAGAACTGAGAATATAATCAGAAGTGTTTATGTTTGTTAATAGAGGTGATTCACATACACTTCATTAATCTGAGATATGAATTTATATTTGCTATAACCCTGATGACTAAACTTTCAGAAGAATCAGACTATACATGATGGAAAAGAATAAACATAGATTTGCCTCTGTGATTTAAAGTTTCTGATAACTTCTCAAAACTTTTGCAATGCTTATCTGAAATTAGCTGCATCTTAAAGTTCTGCTTTTTCTTTCTCTATGTGTATTACTAGTTGCCTCAAACAACATGTTCGTTAGCCATCCAATACTTGAATGATATCAAACATTGAAATGCAGGGAAGGTGTGCACCCACGGGCAAAACTTGTTCCATATCTGTGCCCACTTGTAGATCTGACAAAGCCCACTGCATTTTGTGTGTTTCAAATCACAATCATTTCCATGCCAGCACTAGAGAATGAAATTACCTAAATGTATTCTTATCTACACAAGTTATTGTCAAAAGAATATTTTATGTATCATGAGGATAACAAAGGTTTTTCCTTGGCATGTTCAATGTCTTATGAAATTAGTTTCAATGGTGAAGAACACTTTCAATCCTTTAACTTTAGGAATCAATATAAGTACCTACTGAGTCACGAAGTCCTTGCTTAAACCCCAAAAGGGTATAAATCACTCATCATCCATAAGTTTCAAGAGACTCATATCACCTAAAGGTTATTTTTCTCTAACCTTTCATAAGACATTTGTTCCCACAGTCTGGCCACTCACCTTGAGCTCCCTGAGTCTTTTCTCCATGATTTCATAGTCAGCAACTGCAACCTGAGGTGTGGAGAGTTTAGTTTCTGCTTGCTGGATCCACACAAGCACAGAGTTCATTGTCTCTTTGTAGTGTGCAGGGGGCAAGCTGTCCAAAGCTACATTCAATGGGGAAGAAAAAGGAAAGACAAAATAATTTTGTGCTTCATTATTTGGTTTGCTAACAGAAGGACTAAGGACTAAGTCTTACTGAAATCAATGACTGTTTCGCAACAGATTGCAACAGATGCAGTATGTGAAAGGAGCATGCAACTCTTCAACATCAATGTCAGTAACAGATTTTACCAAAAGTTGTAGAAGTAGAAAACTCTTAAAGAATGTTGACGCTCATTCTAATATTTATACCTCTGTCATTTTATCAGTTACATGGTATTTGACTCTCCTTGTATATAGGTTGCATGAAACTTACATTGCCAAGACACCTGGCTTAAATGTGTTTAGAGATAGACAAATGACTGTACTTAACCCTAAATCTAATTTCAGAAATGCATTAAGAAATAGCATTGCCTTTTATGGCCCATATTTGTGTGTTTAATGTTTCTGTTCAAGTTAAATGTTCTATTTAAGACACGTGTTAAAAGCTTAGAAAATTAATCTTCTGCATTAAAGCTGAATTTTATTGAACTGTGCTTACTGTGCCAACATTACAGTTGCTATAAACAGACAACATCTGGCACACACATGAGCAACTCATTAGCAGAGATACTCCCTCAACAACAGTTGCTTCTAAACTTATTTAGAGAAGTACAGACAAATAGCATGACTGGCACTTGTACTACATAATAATGGAGCATATGTAAGCTGAAAAAAAAAAGTTACACCTATTTGTATCTCCTCTGTGTCTGGTCTCAGAAAGAACTGTACTGACAAATGATATAGCTGCCCAAAGGTCAATTTTTAAAAGCAATGCAGCTGAAGTTCTTAAGTGCAAGCTTGCTTGCTGGCATTTTTATACAGCATTGCTCAGCATTATGTACTTAAACTTCACTTTTGACTCAACCGTAAGAATGCTGGATGGAAAAAAAATGTGTTTTCTGTTAAACATCATAACATACTAAAATCACAGCAATTTAAGTTCTCTCTTGTGAAGCACGGACACTGTATGCCATATTTCCCTCATCAGAATTTTGACCAGTCTGATTTACCACACACATCTGGAGACACACAAAAGATAAGACTCGGTACCAGGAAAGATGAAAATTTTTTCCCTAATGACACTTTTTCTTTACACAGGAAACAAGAATGATATATTGGAAACACAGAAAACAAACATTTTTCATCTCATCAAACAGCACTTATAATCTTTTTATGTCCTTACTGGAATTCGTATTGTCTTCAACTCATTTAATTTAAACAATTCCTACTTTAGAACAGAACACGAATTTAAAGATGAATGGAAATGTCATCTATAAAAAAATGTCATCTAATGAAAAAAAAATCATCTATTAAAAAAAATCTATAAAAATGAATGGAAATATAATTTCAATAGCTCAGATATGTCAATGGAGTACACAACTCTTAATGCCTGATTTTATTTAGAAATATGAAATGGAGGTCAGTATTCTGATGTAATGTTCTCCTTCAAATGAAGAGCAAATTCAGGACTAAGGCACAACTCCAAACAGCTACGAAAAAGAACAGCTACTTTCAGTAGTAACATAGAAGAGATAAAATACAAGACTTGCTGTTACAGTGAAGTCCAACAGTCTCCTCAAAACTCTTATCCTGAAAGTTTACCAATAATAATTATTATAAACTGCAGTTATTTTGTCCAATTTTAATGAATTATGTTCTCTATAATTTGAAGGATGAAATAAGAGCTCGAGTGGGATCACAGATGTTGATTTAATCAAGCTAGCAATTTTCCAATTTGGTTATTAAATATTCCATTTTGATATTTAAGTTTGGTGAAACTGTAGTTTTCCTACTGTAGTTCTCCTGATGACTCATAGTGAATACTACTTTTCAATGCCTTTTGACTAGCTATAATTTAGGGGGATTGTTGGGTTTGGGGTTTTTTATGTCTGTGTGTGTTTGTTGGGTTTTGTTTGGTTTTGTTTTTTTCTTGGTTGGTTTGTTTTGGGTTTGGTTTGGTTTTTTTAAGATAGACAACGTATCAGTATTTTCATCTACAAGGAAGTATGTTCGCGTCTTTTCGGATGACACTTAAGAAGAGTCTGTATTGTTTTTGTGACTCCTGATGCCAGTGGTGAGAATTCAGTCAAACTCTGACAATCAGTCTCACGTTACCTAATTTTAGCTAAATAATCTAGCACATTTATGGTCTGTGGGTAGTATGAATCTCTACATTGTCCATGCTCATAACATAACTGCACTTTTTTACCCTGGAATTTGTTTTGTGTCGCTAATGTCAGAGATTTTTAATCCACATAATAAAAACTGTGCATTAATATGGATCCTGCTATATTATATCACAAGATGGTCAAAATCATATAGCATGACTGCAACCCAAGTTACAGATAAATTAGGTTGATGACAGAGCTGTAACACACAATATAACAGAGAGAAAATAAAATATGTTAACTAGAAATATCAGAGTGCATTTCCCCTCTCATAACAGGAAAACTTCCTACTTGTACGAAATGTATTTTCACAGAATCACAGAATTAACTAGCTTAGAAAAGACCTCTGAGATCAAGTCCCACCTATCACCTAACCCTTCTAGTTAACTAAACCACGGCATGAAGTGCCTCATCCAGTTTCCTTTCAAACACCTCCAGGATTGGTGACACCGTCACCTCCCTGGGCAGTCCATTCCAATGCCAATCACTCTTTCTGTGAAGAACTTCTTCCTAATGTCCAGCCTAAACCTGCCCTGGCACAGTTTGAAACGTAGACTGTAGAGAAGTGTGATGAACATTGCAACTCTTGAGAGTTGACAGCAAAAAAACATTTACACTTGCATATTTATTTTAGATTAAAGTGCTTACATCTGGAAATATGCTATACAGACAAATATTTGGTTATTATATATTTTCAAATGTAGAAATACTGAACAGTGAAAACAGTTTTCAAAATAAGGGAAATATCTTTTTTTTAAATCTTGTTTTCCCTTTCAGCTTTTTGTTGTTTTTGTTGTTGTTGTTGTTATAAGAATTTTCTAGTTAAAAATCTTCTCCCAAATAAGAAATGAAATGAGAATACAATTATCTCAAAAACTATCAAATCACACTGAATAGGCTACAATAGGTAACTCATAAAGTCAGGACAAATCCCACTGTCTATCACATCATTGTGAAAGAAGAAACAAAGCAATAAATATATTCTGTGGGATTATTTTAGTGAAGACTTACTCCTCAAAATGAAGTAGACTGAACTGCATGTATTTCCCATATAAAAGCTCCTCAATAATAACTGCAGATTAAAATGATGCTGATATTCTCTCTGCTTTGTTTTAACCTTGCAATACAAATACTTGAAGCTATTCTTGAAAGTCTTTATATTGATGACTGATGAAAACTGTGGTTCCTTTCTCTCACACCTTTCACCAGTAACTGTCAAAATGGAATCATGGAATCGTGTATCTAACATGTAATTAATGTTACATAAAGTTCTTCAACACTTCCAGTTCTCTCATTTATTAAGCTCATTTACGAGAGAAGCTCACCAGTTCTACAAGTTATAAGGTAACAGCAAATATCTTTTAAAGATACATTTTTTTCCCCATTGCTATTAATTTTTTCTCACAGCAGAGAAGAAGCATAAAGTGATCTTCAGAGACACAAAATTTACAGGGCACTTGCCTAAAACTTTTCTTCAAATACACAATGATTGATTACAATATTATTGCAACAATTTCATTGCCACTTACAACCCGTCTTTAAGATACTTAGGGCAAGAAAATAAGTTAGCAAATCAGATTGGAGCAAGTCCAGAGGAGGTCACAAAGATGCTCAGAGGGCTGAAGCAGCTCTGCTACGAGGACAGGCTATGAGAGTTGGGGCTCTTCAGCCCAGAGAACAGAAAGTTTCAAGGAGACTTTGTAGTAGCCTTCCAGTATCTGAAGGGGGCCTACAGAAGGGCCGGGGAGGGACAATTTACAAGGTCTTGTCATGACAGGATGAGGAGTAATGGGTTTAAACTGGAAGAGGGGAGATTTAAACTGGATGTTAGGAAGAAGTTCTTTACAGTGAGGGTGGTGAGGCACTGGAACAGGTTGCCCAGGGAGGATGTGATTGCTCTCTTCCTGGAGGTGTTCCTGGAGGCCTTTAGCAACCTGTTCTAGTGGGAGGAGTCCCTGCCTATGGTGGGAGGTTGCAACTAGATGATCTTTGAGGTCCCTTTCAACCCAAACCATTCCATGATTCTATGAATTTTAAGCAAAAGCCGATAAATGGCAGACAAAACCTCCAAATGGTCACTATACTCTTATGGTTACAGCTATCTGATGACTTACAAAATTATGCTGAGTTCCATGAAGTCTGTGTAATACAACTGGCTTCAAGATACTCTGCTGGTGGATTACGGAGAAAAGTGATGAGCATGTGAAATAACTGGCTAAATGTGAACTCTACAGAATCTCAACAAGCTATGGAAGGGCAAAATATTTCTAAAGTCCTTCCTCAAATAAATAGTAGAAACATAATTTGAATGCAGATGTATAATTTATCATTAATAATAATAATAACAACAGTGATGACTTCACCTTTGGGAATTATTCGTCCTTCAAAGACAGAAATGGAATTTGAAAGGAAAGCATAGTGAATGAAATTATGTAAATAAGTATGTTTTTTTCCTTTGTCATCTCTTTCTTGATAGTCTTAATTTCACCTGCCACTGAACAACAGTCTTGTCAAATCAAGAACATGAATCTCACTGAATACCAGAGCTAGGTAAGAGCTCATCACAGCAAGACTGAAAGTAGAACTCCCTATACAGAGTTTAGTCCAGTCACAGAGTAAGAGTAATCCCGGAAAGAATCAGCTGTCATCCGGGAGGTAGCTTGTCACTTAACCTGACACTGACAGCTCTCCCTGGACTAAGGGGGAATGAGAGGCTGACCAGGTTGCGTTGTAGAAATCTCTCTGACACAGCAGTAGTCAGTTTCAGAACAAGTAAATAAAAAGTTCAATCTCTTGTTCTTCACCAGAGCAATTATAATGCTAAGAATTTCTTTGGGAGATAGCATTATTCATATCTGAATTACTGTTGTGATTGTACATTTCACTCCCTTGTCTACATTACTAAATAGGTCAAAGTACTGACTGCCCTCTCTTTTTTCTACACACCAGTATTCTAGATATTACTGTAAATGTGTTTGTGGAGGAAGAAGAGCTGGAATGATGGATACATAATCTTCAAAAGGACCAAGTACCTACAGATATAATGATATCCTATAAAGTGAGAAAAATGAGGTCAAATGTCTATTGTATGAGGTTATGCTTATTTCACAAGCAACATTGCAAAATAGTAAAAAGGAATAAAAAGTACCTCAAAATCAGGGTTTAGAATTGGTTTTATTATTATTTTTTAAAAATGGAATATTAATCAAATGATGCAGAAAAAGATTTAAGAAAAGCCAAGTTAATTTTTAATAATATACTAAGAGTTCTACTGTGTAGCAAAGAGAAACTATTAAGCACTCTTGACTCCTAAACAAAACCATCACAACCCTCAAAAAAGCTCACCAAAATCCAACCAAATAAAAAATATTTGAGGGAGATAATCTCATAGAAGCAGAAAAAACTTTTTTTGGTGAGGAAAAATTCCCTTATAAACAGAATGGAATAGTTAGAGTCATGTGTAAGAACAGATAATGGAATAAAGGAACATAAAAAACCCCACAGAAAAAAAACAAACAAACAAAAGCAAACCACAAACAACAACAACAATAACAAAAACCCCCACAACAAAACTTTTTTTTTCAGAATTCTACAGACTCATCAATATTTTTTTAACATTAAAAATACTCTAATGATGAATAATGATAATAAAAAAAAAGGTTATAGGTACAGGGAAGCAAACACTACCCCTGATCTACAAAACACAATTCATCTACAGAAAATTATATACTACAAATAATTTATGCAAATAAGATATGAAAATACCTAAAATATTCTAGCAAAATTATGATATTTTATATTAAACTAAGGCTAAAATAAAGACATGGTCTTTTCTTCATCTATTTAACAGAAAAAAAATCAGTAATTGAAGAAAGCAGAAAAAAATTCTAAGAGTCAAAATTTCAGTGCTTCAGCTTTGGAACTTTTTTTTTTTTCATATTTTTTGATTCATAAGACTTCCCTGAAATAGGATTAGACCAGCATCCCAAGCATGATTGATCATAGTTGGAGCAGAACTGTGAAAGGAAGGTAGCACTTTGGATAAAAGTGCGGATAAAAATATCTAAAGATAAGATATGATTGACATAAAAATCTCATTTTAAATATCACTACAGATATGTACTTTATGGGATAAAACAATCTCATCCTGACAGATGAACTCTTTGAGATGAAGCACCTGTGATACATAGCAGCCACATAAAATAATAACCAGGCCTCCATAAAACTGATTCAGGGACTTCTGCTCTCCAGCAGTTTAGGAGACTCTCCCCAGCCAATTCGACACTGCCAACTCAGAACAGATGCTTCTGTGCCTGGCCAGGACACTGGAGGAGAACACTGCAGCAGTATGGAGAGGGAATGAATACCTACAGCTTCAAAGAACTTTACCAAAGCCCCCACTTCATGACATTACAATTGAGGCACTGAACACTATTCATCTGGGAAGACTAACTATCTGGTTAGTTTATGAGGTCTCGCTATAGTAAAATTGAGGCAAACCCAGTAATTAAGAAATTATACAGAAGCTAACATTTACCATATTCTCCTGTTGGCATAACTGATTTCAGCATACTAAACAGTGTGGTATTAACAGTTTTTAAACAGTATCTATTTTATATTTAGATTTCAGAATCATGAATAAATTTCACCCTCCTTAATAGTATTTTTCTACAGCTTATTCTTTCACCACTTACTACGGCACACTTGCATTTTATTTCTCCAGTTCTCTTGTGTATCATCTCTTCTTTAGTTTGCATGTGCATGCATGTGTGAAAAAAGCACACAGGTGCAATAATGCAGTGTTGCTGAAAAAAATAGCCAAAGCTCTCAATAAAAGAATTTAAAAGAAATGCTTCAAAGTTCCACTAGAAGGAGCTAGAACTATGTCTAATTTCAAAACACCACAATCATTTAGATGTATCAATGGTTTAAGGGGCAAATAATCCCTTGGGGTTGAAAAGAAAACAAAACCAAACATAACAACCCCCTCCCCCACTTTTATTTTTCAGATCCTTTAACTTCAAACGCAGAAAGTGTACAGTTGTCAGTGACATGCTACATAACTTAAGGAACGATGACAACTTTCTATTTCGGTATAGTGGTTTCCCCCTTCTGAAAAATAAATTTTACTATATATATTGTAAATACTGTTATAAGTAGAAGCCATATAGTCTGAAAAAAAACTCTCTCTGATGAGCTTTATGGAGTTACATTTCTATTTTATAAAAATCTAGAGCAGATTCACTCCTGCAACTAAACTTTCTGCTCTCTACTGACAGAGGAAGACATCCCAGTCTTACAACCCAAATAAACAAAGACGGTTTTATGCTGCCAAAAAAAATAAATCACTGAATCTGTCCATAAGCACACCAACAAGAAGAGATTTTATCATAGAACCACACTGAATGTAACCATGGCTTCTTAACTGTGTATCTTCTGTTGTCTTCCTATTAATAATAAATATATAGTGCACCAATAATTTATGAAATATTAATTCAATTGGAAAAAAAAAAGATGTAAATTTTGCTACCAGTTTAGCACAACAAAATCATATAAGTAGTAGGAAAGCAAAATTCTTTCCATGTTAGTCAGGTAAATTGACTTTTGGTTGTGGAGACTTACTGGTCTGTAGTTGTTTTTCTCTGGCATGCATGTCAGTAAGTATTTGTTTGAAGTGGTTGGTAAAAGCAGCAAGGTCAGTATCCAGAAACACTGGTCCCTGTTCTTTCTCTTTGAGTGCCTGACTTTGAGCCTTTAGCCGTTCAATCTGAGGTTGAAGGGTTGACATTCGGATGATTTCATCCTGCATGTGTGAACAAAAATATCAAGATAAAGTCATTCAACAAATTAAACCAAATAGTGTCAGTTTCAGTGCACATTACACAACTGTTTTCTTCTAGCTACATTAGTTACATTTAGAAAAAAATCAACATTTTTAACCTTCTCTCAAAAATTATGAAGCATAAAAGGAGAACTGAAGATGTACAATGTTCCCTAGTTGACCCACAGTAACATTTTACAAGTTGTGGGCTGGGTAACGTAAGGTAGGGTAGGGTAGGGTAGGGCAGGGCAGGGCACTGGAAGTATTCAAGAAAAGACTGGGTAAGGCACTTAGTGACATGGTCTAGTTGACTGGATAGGGCTGGGTGATAAGTCAGACTGGATGAGCTTGGAGGTCTCTTTCAACCTGGTTGATTCTATGACATATCTATTTCAGTAGGACAAGACACAATGTTCATCCAGCCCAACTGCTTGACCACTTTATAGAATCACAGAATCATAGAATGGTAAGGTTGGAAGTGACCTCAAGGATCATCTAGTTCCAACCTCCTGCCATAGGTAGGGACACTTCCCACTAGAACAGGTTACTCAAGGCCTCGTCCAATCTGGCCTTGAACACCTCCAGGGAGGGAGCAGCCACAACCTCTCTGGGCAACCTGTGCCAGTGCCTCACAACCCTCACTGGAAAGAACTTCCTCCTAACATTTAGTCTAAATCTCCCCTCTGCCAGTTTAAACCCATTGCCCCTTGTCCTGTCATTGCAAGACCTTGTCAGTAGTCCCTCCCCAGCCTTCCTGTAGGCCCCCTTCAGATATGGGAAGGCTACTGTAATGTCTCCTTCAGGGTTGATCAAATTAAAACAGGTTGCTAAGGGCATAGTCCAAACGCCTCTTAAAAACTGACAGGTTTAGGAAGCCGGTTGTGATACCTGACCACACTCTCAATAAAGATTCATAATTTCCAATCTAAACCACCCATGGGACAGCTTTGAGACATTCCCATATATCCTAGCACTGGATCCCAGGGACAAACTCCCTCTCTGCTTCCCCTCCTCAAGAAGCTGTAGAGAGCAATGACATTCTGCTGATATATCTTCAGGAAACTTTGTGCACACTGCAACATTTGCAACTACTAAGAAAAAAGAAATGAGGAAAGTAAGCCAAATGTACAGCACATAATCTATCTACTCTAAGAGAAATTTTCTGCAAGGAAATAGAACTCCTCTAAGCACAATGCCAACTTGAAAATGCCTGAAAATATAAGGAATATCAGAGACCTAAATTTGGGGTTCAAACATTATGTTCAGTTTGAGAGCTTCTACAGTCAGTTATTTCATAGTTATATTTTTACAAGTATCTCATGCAATTTATAATTCATGACTACTTCTCAATGCATTGCTGTCAAATGTTACAAGCTTGTAAGTAATCTTCACCCACAGAGAGAAGCAAATTTCTGTGACAGTGCAGCACACAAATGAAAATATTTAGTGAGAATAGTAAGCAAATTGGTGTGACCATTTTTGTGCAACTACTGTGATTCTTTCATATGATGGCAGAAATTTTTTCCTGTTTGACCACACAATTCACCCTCCATCAAAATGCAAAGAATATAAGAAGCTAAGTGGTCTGCACTGGTAAAATATAAAACTTGACCACGATGACAATTCTCTGGCCCAAATTATTGAGACGATGCACTGAGCAACAGCTTCTTAAGGAGGAACCAAAGATAGATTTTTTTACAGAAACAAACAAACAATTTAAAAAATAAAAAAAGCAAATCAAAACAAGCTAACAAACAACAACAAAAAAACAAACAAAAGAAAAAAAAAGAAAAAAAGAAAAAAAAGAAGAAAAAAGGAAAAAGGAAAAAGGGAATAAGGAAAAAGGAAAAATGAAAAAGGAATAAGGAAAAGGAAAAAGGAATAAGGAAAAGGAAAAAGGAATAAGGAAAAGGAAAAAGGAATAAGGAAAAGGAAAAAGGAATAAGGAAAAAGGAAAGAGGAAAGAGGAAAAAGGAAAAAGGAAAGAGGAAAAAGGAAAAAGGAAAAAGGAAAAATTAATAAGAAAAAAGGAAAAAGAAAAAAAGGAAAAAAGAAAAAAGAAAAAGGAAAAAAGGGGGAAAAAAGAAAAAAGTAAAAAGAAAAAAGGAATAAGAAAAAAGGAAAAAGGAATAAGGAAAAAGAAAAAAAGGAAAAAGGAAAAAGGAAAGGAAAAAGGAAAAGGAAAAGAGAAAAAAAGGAAAAAGGGAAAAATGGGGAAAAGGAAAAAAGAAGAAAAGAGGGAAAAAAATGAAAAAAAGGAAAAAAAGAAAAAAAATTAAAAAGGAAAAAAAAAATGAAAAAAAAAGAAAAAAAAAAGAAAGAAAAAAACCAAAAAGGCAAAAGGGTTTAGGGGCATAGTTCTCTAGAATTAAATATCTAATTATCATAATAACAATACACTTGGGGCAGAGTTTTACATAGCCATATGCTAGGTTCTATCACCTCGTTATTTCTTTACCAGTCTTTCTCCTCAACTAAACATTTTCATTAATTACATTGGAAAGATGAAGAGTCCATTTACCACTTTGTTATTGAAATCGTGTATATCATAATCTGGCCCATTGAGGGAACACCTATGAGTACAGTATCACAGAAAACTTGAAGAAGAATCTCTAACCTTGCATTTTTCCAACTGAGTTTTTACTACAGAAGGATCTGTTGCTGGTGTGGTTTGTGCTTTTAGCCAGTTTTCTGCAGTAATTGCTGTCTGCTCCAATTGCTGCAGCTGGGAGTAGAAGTCAATGATGTTATTTTGGTACTCCAGCCATGCTACTCTTTCACTCAGCAACTGACAGAACTCAATCCAACGGCTCTTCAGCTGCTCTGAGGCTTGTCTAATGTTGTCAGCATTCAAACCCTCTACAAAGAAAACAAAAGAAAATGACACTTAAATGTCACAAAGAAAAGGAAAAGAAGAAAAAAAAAGTAAAATAATACAATAATTTCATTTCTGCATAGGAGAGCTCACAAATCCAATTAATTATCACCAAATTTAACAGTCCTCAACATACAGATGTTAGACATTAGTGGAGAAAGCATTTAAAGAATCTTTTAAGTTGCTGCCAGGCTACTTTTGTTGCTATGGGAATGAATTATAAAGTGTGTTAAAGAAGAAGAATAGGAATAAAACAAAGTAGAGATACAATACATAATTAAAACAGCTGTAAGGAATAAGAAAATGCCTGACAGTTGGATTTTGAAAACTGTCTGGACTGAAATTAAATTTTAATGTACAAGAGTATTTTTTTTAATACAAAAAGACAGATTTAAATGAATGGGAACTGTATTCCACTGTTATTTTGATGTTTCTGATAATTCAACTCTTAAGTTAACAGGATCACAGAAATGTTTAAGTTGGAAAAGACCCTCAGGATCATCAAGTCCAGCCAATGACTCTATTCTACAAAGTTCACCCCTAAACCGTATCTAAATGACCTTTAAACACATCCAGGGTCGGTGACTCCACCACCCCCCTGGGCAGCTCATTCCAATGCCTGACCACTCTTGCTGGGAATTTTTTTTTTCCTAATGTCCAGTCTAAACCTACCCAGTTGCAGCCTGAGGCCACACCCTCTTCTTCTATTACTAATTACCTGTGAGAAAAGACCAGCAGCAGCCTCTCCACAATGTCCTTCAGGTAGCTGTAGACAGCGAAGAGGTCTCCCCTCAGCCTCCTTTTTGAAACTAACAATCCCGAGCTCCTTCAGTCACTCTTCACAAGATATATTCTCCAGACCCTTCCCCAGTTTTGTTGCCCTCTGCAGTCAATCCTGCTGTCATGGTAGGCCTGAATAGGCCAAAATAAGCTTATACATGTCCTGGCTTGCCCAGGTATGTTTTTCTGCTCTCCCTCCTTCTGTTTTGGGTAGAAGCACTTGCGGGAGAGAGGACAAAGAACCTGGAGCCACTGAGTCTAAGGACTCTGTCTTGCCCAGACTTGTTTTTCCGCCTGTTGTGTCTGTCTCATGCAAGGCCTAAGTTTTCCCAAATCTGGGTAAAGCAAGTCTATAGCTTCACCTAATAAGGTCAAGCTTAGACAACTGCAATTCTGATTGGCTATTCTGTGCCAGAGGCCCATTAGTCTGGGCTTGTATTGATAAAAAGAGATGAGCAGGTAACACAACCTGCTCTGCTGCTGTATTTGTGTTTGCTTGCCTGTTGTTGCCTTCTGCCATCGCTCTCTGCTTCTGGCAGTGTTCTGCCTTATTGTATCCTGAATTGCCTGGAAACTCCCTGCCTCAAGTTTACCAGAAACAGGCTCTAAATGCCTCCATGCGATTGGCCTGCATAGCTAGCATCGCATTGTATTGAGACTGCACATACAAGACATCCTGTCTGCATCTGCCACGATGAGGAGCCCTTGAAGGGCCTTTTCCCAGCATCCTGTGAATCCTGGGAAGAATCAGAAACCTTAGTGGCTAACAGCACACCAACAGAGTTTCCCGAAAGCATTTGGGTACCGTCTGAAGCTGTAGCTAGCCCCACGAGCTGGAAGATAATTTGTGAGCAAATACTTAAAGGCTCTTGTAATTCACCATTGCCTTCTACCATAAGCAGAAAAGAGCTTCCCGAGTCCATCCAGTAGGCAAGCAGTGCATTGACTGCAGCAACCTTCTCTTCCAGTTCAATTAATATCTATATTATCGCTATTTTTTTCTAAATGTTCTAGATCCTATGTTATCATATGCATGATGTTTCCATGACCGTTGCAGAAGAACCTGATTGTTATTAAAATTAGTGGTCAGAGGGGCAAGACTCCTAAATACCAAAATTAATAAACAATATTAATTTTGAAAATATCATCTCACAATCAATTAATTACCCTTCCATTACACCTGCATTTCCATATCTCTCTTGTATTGATGCGCCCAAAACTGAACACAATACTCAAGGTGTGGTCTCACCAATGATGAGTACAAGGGAACAATCACCTCCCTACTCCAGTTTTGCATTAAATATTATTTAAGAAATATCATAAGCACTAAGAAATAAACACATGAATCAGATCAAAACTTGCAAGCCAGTTCCATGAGTCTAGCACAAACCATCAGTAGATACTAAGCAAAGAGAGCCAGAAAACTTCCTGAGAGTCAGTAAACCACAGAGACATTTCTCTATGATTATTTTCAGACTGGTTTTTTTTGTTTGTTTGTTTTTCCCCAAGGTCTTGTAATAACAGGACAAGGATTAATGGGTATAAACTGGCAGAGGGGAGATTTCAACTAGATGTTAGAAAGCAGTTCTTTGCAGTAAGGGTGGTGGAACACTGACATGGATTTCCCAGGAAGATTGTGGCTGCTTCCTCCCTGGAGGTGTTCAAGACCAGGTTGGATGAGGCCTTGAGCGACCTGTTCTAGTGGGAGGTGTCACTGCCTATGGTGGTGGGTTGGAACTAGATGATCCCTGAGGTCCCTTCCAACCTAAACCATCCTATGATTCTAATTATTTAGAACTACTGAAAGGTAAAAGAGCTTTATATACACTGCCAAGAAAGTAAAGCAACACATATCAAAGGTAAGTTAAGAGGTTTTACAATAAGATTATTTATAATTATTCCAAAATTAAATTAATCGTCTCATTTATTTCTTAGTCAAACAGGATTCTTAATCTCTTACTGGCATGATATGAAATGATACACATATCAGTAGGATTCATATTAGCTTTTAAATTAATTAAAGCTTCTCAATACATTGAGTGGTGTAAGAATATTAAGTGGGCTTAAGAATATTTTTACTAATATCACTTGGTCATACACTCATTAACCAGTAAAACAGCAGTCATGTTTTTATCAAAAATAATAAAATTAAAGTTTTTTTAAAAAAATTCTTAAAAACAAGTATAAAAGCAAATGAGACAAAAAGCCTTCAGTGTTATACATCTGTGATTTTTGATATATGGTTTATCTTGTTTGCAACCTACACTCCCAACCTGTAGGAAAACATCTCTACCAGGGCAAAAATATATCAAAGTTCATATGCAAATTTTGAAGGTAAGATGTAAGAAATTAAATCCTATTTACAGTTAAATAAATGAAGAAAAAAAAAGATAAACCTATTATAATAACATTTTCTAAGGAATTACTATAATGCATGTTATATGGCAAACCATACTAAACAATAACGTGGGTTCATCTCTGTTGTGAGCCACCAGAGCTCTCTGGCAAATCCTATTCTGGATTCAGCTCAGGGCTGCTCTATTCAGAGTCATTTGGAACCAGGTTGTGCAGTACCTGATAGTGGTTCCCTGGACATTTTGTATTTCTGGAATGTTGCCCTAGCCAAGCAAATTGTACATGATGATATCATAAAGTACAAGGAAAAAAAAAAGGCGGAAAAACAGGAAGCCCAGTACCACTGGGAGATAATGTCAGTGGTGGTGACTGGAGTGCATATACATATACATTATACTCCAGTCACTTCAGAGCACAGTTTAAAGGCTGAGCAAAAGTATAAAATGAAGCTTGAAGAGAAGATCAGTATTTTGACACATCTTAACAAAATTCAACAGTGATCTGGTCTTTCGTGTGTGCATGTGTTTGCAGTCTGGACATGTGGTATGCATAACCACATTTACTTAAAGTTCAATGTCTAATGGACAAACAGTGATACTTGAAGATACACCATAAATCTGAATGGCACAGCACATCTAAATAACAATATTCAAAGGTATATAGATACCGAATCTTTCCAACAGCAAGAACAAACACATAAATAGAAGAGTAGCCTTTAACTGGGCTATATTTCAGCAATTGTTTCTGTCTAGGTGTGACTTCAGTTATAAAAATATTGTAGACTCATAGCAGAGAGCAGGTATATTTACTGATGTGTCTGTCTCTGATTACCTCTGAACCTGAAGATGCTGCCTATGATTTTGGCACAGCAGCTAAAAACCAAACCAAAACAAAACCCCCACCGAAACCCGAAAAACCCAAACCAAACAAACTAAACATCCCACTTCTATTTACCCCTCCTTTCCTTTCCAATGCCACAGGCTCCAAAGTACCCTTAGGCAAAATAATGATTACCAGGGTAAGTAGTGTCACAGATTCTTGTTTCATAATAATGCTTTTCACTGTAATTTTCTTCAAGGATTCTGAGGGGAATGTGTTTCAGATGAAAATCTAGATTTATCAGATTCTCTTTTCTTCTTTACACTCATACATCCCCTCAACAACACTGAACGTGAAAATATCCAATATTATTCCATTTTATTCAATCCTTTTCTTTAATATCTAAATTTTGAGTCTAAATGCAGTTCCATATCTGCAGAGATGAACAAAAAAATGCTTTTGCTCTTCATGTAATGGAAGTGGACAGTACAAGATTGAAGTGTGTAGAGCCATGACTGGTAGAAGATTGCAGATACACCTCTATTAGGCAACATAATAGCCTACTGGAAAAAAAGACCCATCTGAAAATTTCCATAGAAGGCCTTTTAAAAACTCTCTTAATACACAGTTTGTTCAGGTAACTCAATGTCATCTATCAGATGCCAGTATGGTATTTCCAGAAGGATATAGGAACACGGTCATTGAAATAATTTGGTCAAATTGGTTGGAATTTTGGAGAGAACTAGTCCTCCATCTCATTGAAAAAGACAAATTAGTAACTATTTGAGTCATTGATACAATGAGGGCATCTCGTTCATGTTTTCATTCGTTCATTAAGCTGGTATAAATGAGAATTTGAAGCTTTCTTTCATGACAATTACTGATTTTTAGCAACTTCATGTCGTGGTAGGCCTAAGCAGGCCAAAATAGGTTTGTACGTGTCCTGGCTTGTCCAGGTATGTTTCTCTGCTCTCCCTCATTCTGTTTTTGGGAGAAGCAACCGTGGGAAATAGGACAAAGAACCTGGAGCCATTGCGTCTGGGGACTGTGGCCTGCCCAGGCTTGTTTTGAACCCTGCGGTAAACAAGGTACACACAGTTGCTTTGTGCAAGGCCTGTGCTCTGCCCTACAAAGGGTAAAGCAAGCCTATGGTGTCACCTAATATGGTCAAGCTTGGTTAACTGCCATTCTGATTGTCTATTCTGTGTCCAAAGGCCGATTAGTCTCGGGCTGTATTGATATAAAGGAAGATAAGCAGGGAGCACATCATGCACTCTGCCATTACAAGGTGTGTCTGCTATTATATGTGTGCTCCACTATTATATCTCTTCTATCTGTGCTCCTATTACCTTATCATATCCTGAGCTGTGTGAAACCCCAGTGACCAAGATCAGGCTCTAAATGCCTCCATGCAATCGGCCTGCACAGTCAGCGTGACACCATGTTGAGACTGCACACCGCCAGACATCCTGGCTGCACCTGAAAGCCTTCTGCCAAGATGGAAGCCCTGGAGATAACACAGATCATCCAGAGTCAGGACCAGGTCAGAGATTGTCTGCCTCCTTTCTCCAGCACCCAGAAGTCTGGGGAAACTCCAAAGCCTCTAACAGCTACTGACCGCAACCCCGCCACAAGCTTTGGGTACTGTCAGATAATATTTTTGTGAGTAAATACAGAAAGCCTCTTGTGATCATTAATTGCCTTCTGCCATAAGCAGAAAGGAGCTCCTTGAGTCCATCCAGTGAGCAAGCGGAGTATTGACTGCAAGCAGTACTCTAACTGCAAAGCCTTTTGTGACAGTTCAATCGAGTTCAATTAATGTATATATTTACTAGTTATTCCTAGATCCTGTTGTTGCCTGTATATAAAGTTTCCATAAGTGATGCAAAGAACCTATTATTATTGAATTGCTGATCCGGGTGACGTGTGTTTTGAATATTTAATATTAATAAACTATATTAGCATTTTAAAAAAATATAATCTCGCATTAATTAATTACCCCTCCACTACACTTCAGCAACCACTAGCTTTCATTCATGATGTTCACATCAGTCCCCTTACTTTATTTCACTCATGGCAGTAAGGCATACTAAATATCGATAAGCCAATGAAGGAAAAAAATACAACCCCCATTCTCTGATGAAATAATATTATTTTAGGAAATGTATTTAATAATATTTTCATGTTTCCCATTTTTTTTAATATATAATTGGTGTATATATACTGTGTCCAAAGGAAAAAAAATTATCTGAAGTACACCCATTCATTTTTTTTAACTTATGTACTGTGCATAACAATTTCTGTCTGAATATTTTTAATTTTGCAGCACCTTACATGCAAGTACTTTGAAATTGCCACTTAAAACGAAGTATATCTTACTAAGTGCATTTATCATAGAAAAATTCAGTATTGTCTGTGGGCTTTATGCCTTTCAACTCATAAGTGTGTGTGAAATAGTAACCCAGAAGATAATATCTTTTCTTCCACCAAGCAGTGGCACTTAACATTTGCGTGGTTTATCTCAGCTAGTTCATTTGTATTCACTTCAATGCTGCCCATCAAATTTCTCTAGGTATTCATTATGATGTTCTGTCTCTTTTATTCTAAGCTAATATAACAGTTAATTGTCTACTAGAACTGCTAAAATGCTTCCACAGATTTGTTATTCTATTTTAAAACATAATTCAGTAAATAAAACAGAACAGATTTTTTTCCTAGGAACACTGGTAAAGAGCAGATTTAAGTGTTCATTGATTACTGAAACTTCTTTAAAAGCAGGGGCAAGAAGAGGCAAAGCATGGCCCATGGAGAAGATTGGTGGGTAAAGAATCCTTCACCAGAACTATCAACAATTTTAATCCTATGTGACGGGAAAAGTCTTTTAAATGGCAATGTGCAGACACACTGCTAACACACATGAGAACTGTGTGAGATGGTAGCTCTTCCTAATGCAAAATATTTTGTTGACAATGGTTGAAAGCATTTAAATAAGGGAGAAATAATGCCCTATATGAGTAAATTTCCGCAGAATATAGTCCTCTGTGCTAAGGAAAAAAAACAACCCAACAACAACAACAACAAAAAACCCCTCTAAATAAACCAATCCAATATCATCCAGAATTTTAATCCTATGTTTTACTTATTCCCCTATCATACAATGTGTTATAAGATACCTTCATCTTTTTGGGCTCTTAATCTGTCACATTCAGTATCATGGTTGTGAGTAAATAGGAAGTATACATTATATATAATATTTAATTTAAGCCAAGACTTTAGTAATGGCATAATTGGAATCTTGAGAGTACAATCATAATTTGTCCAGATATTTTATATATGGACATATATTTTAGGAACAAGTTCTTTACTATGAGGGTGGTGGACCACCAGAATAGGTTCCCCAGGGAGATGGTTCAGGTCCCTTCCCTGGACATATTCAGGGTGAGGCTCAACAGGGCTCTGAGCAACCTGATCTAAATTGAGGATGTCCCTGCTGAATGCAGGGGGGCTGGACTAGATGACCTTTGGAGGTCCCTTCCAGCCTGGACCATTCTATGATTCTATGATATAATTCATACACAGTGAGTAAAAAATAATAATGCTGTATTGTCATTACTTTACTTTATAACTAACAGATGCCTTAAATCTGCTTTCCTCATGTAGTTTCTTAGCTACAGATTAGTAGATTTTAGCACTGCAAAAACACGACAGTCATCAACTGAATCACTGACTGGTTTCCTTAGAGAAAGTCCCATACAGTATAGCACACAGAATACAAATCACCACCTGCAATTTGTAAATTGTGATAATTACAATGTTTTTTCATTCAAGGTAACACAGTATATCTATCTTTTGTCCACTAGATACTAAAATGCATGGCTTCCACATATCCACAAAGGCGCATAAATTCCAGTTCCTTCCCATGCTATGGAAAGGTGTTCCAGCATTAGAAGAGGAAGGTATGTGAGCATTGTCAGTCTGTTCTATTGAGATAGAGACTGTATGTCCCAAATTAATTTCAACAAGCCACACAAAGAATGAGGAAGGTTAGCCGAATTATTGTAGAAAGTATGAAGTTACATAACTTTACTACAGTCTGTAGGTTTAAAGGTCTTTTTTTTGGTGAGCTTTTTTAAATTGCTATTGTTGTTGTTGGGTTTTTTTGTTCTGGTTTCATTTTGTTTGCTTGTTTTGTTTGTTTTAACAGTCTGTATCAATTTAGTTCTGTATCAATTTAGAGATTATTCCATTAATTGCAATTGCATTGGATCATGATTTGTAAGAACAGACAAACATAACATTTGTTGTATTTAAAAGTGCACAGGCTGAGAGTAGTAGTTAATTTCCCCTACACCCAAAGTATTATGAACACCTAGTAAGGTATTCCATTTGCAAATCCTTTCCTAAAGTCCTCTTACAGTTCTCCTCAACTTATGTTATTTAATTCTATTGTCTTCCACTCCACCTGGTGGTGATTATTTAATCATTTAACCATTTCACACACTATTCATAGAATAGTCTGGTTTGGAAGGGACCTCCAAAGGTCATCTAGTCCAAGCCACTTTGCAGTCATCAAGGGCATCCTCAACTAGGTCAGGTTACCCAGGGCCTTGTCAAGCCTCACCTTGAATATCTCCAGGGATAGGTCTCAACTGGCTCCCTGGGCAAACTGTTCCAGTGTTCCACTGCTCTCATGGTGAAGAACTTGTTCCTAACATCTAATCTAAATCTGCTTTTCTCTAATTTGACACCATTGCCCCTCATCCTGCCACTACAGGCCTTTGTAAACAGTCTTTCTCCATCCTTCTCATAGATTCCCTTCAGGTCATTATTAGGTGTTCCCTGAACCTTCTCTTATCCAGGTTATTCTACAACTCCTGTTCTACAAATCCGTCTTGCAGCAGCCAAGTAGTTTAAAGGCCCGTAAACATTTTAGGCTACAAGCTCAGAGGTAGCGTTTCTCTTCTCCAAGGAATTGTTTTTCTTAAAATCATGAGAAAAAAGAATTCTGAGAAGCAATTAAACTATTAATTAACAGTACTGGAAAAGTAATATACAACATGCTAGTGAGTTCTGCAATTAAACTGATACTGTTGACTGGAATATACTATATTAACTAAAGAAAATGAAGTTGGAATTCTTGATGTGCAACTCTGTATTCCCCCAAAAGAAGAGTGGGGCACTGCTAAATGTGGCCTCAAGAGAACCCACTCAAAATAGCAACCTTGACAAAACACAGATTTCAAATATTGCCTTAAAAGTCTTGTATAACCAGTTGTCCAAGGCAAGAAACATGTCCAAAAAAATTTTGACAGACTATTCAATATGATGAGCCTTGAAAAACTGCCAAAATTATTTCAAAGAGGGTGCAGATGTTATCAGATTCCCTTCAGTCTACTCACTGTTCCTGGGAAGGAGACCTTTGCAACAGCTGTTACAGTAATGACAATTAAATATATCCCACATATTAAATATAGTCACTTAAAATGTTACATCTTCATACTTAAGCAAGATAATCTTGGGATTCTATGAAATTTGCTTAGCTGACCAGTTGGTACCTCAAACTCAATGCATTTTTTTTAGCAGTTACATTCTTGGTTCTTCATCATAACAATTTAATAGCAAATAAATCTTCTGAAGTTCAGTACATTCCACATCTGTATTCCTGGTAATCATATCAGTATGGCGCATGTTGGCCTGTGTTTAGTATTTTATTACAGAATTAAACATTTTTTTAATATCAAGGACAATGGAATGACTCACAGGTCTACCTTTCTTTGGTTTTTGTTTTTCTCCTAAAGCTATCTAAAAGTTTAAAATATTATGACATAATAGAATTAATTTTATTGTTGATTAAAAAAAATAAACAAAACAAACAAACCCCAAACCAAACCCTTTTTTTTCCCTTCCTTTAGGAGTTGCATTATTTTTTACATTTGCTAGCTTGGAAAAGCCAGCAGTCAGTTTCTTCCAAAAACCAATAAATGTTTTGCATTTTCTATGACACAAAACATTACAGCAACATGTGTAGTACAAAGCATAGATTTTATATTATCAGTCAGAAAGTACTTTTCTCACTGTTCAGAGCAACGCTTTCAGAACTTTCTAACTCAGATGAGTTAAGGTATCCTCAAAAGCTTATCATACTCAGAAAATAAGATTACAGCTGAAGTCTGCACACAACAGGTTGTTAACATACAGCTTGTTACTGTGAGCAAGTTTTACACACATAATTCTTTTCATGGTACTACAGTGTAAGGTTTTTTCCCCTCTTTTCTAATTAGCAGATTCAACAATCAGAAATAATAAAATATAAGGCAATATTATTTTACTGTTCCATTTAGACAACATTTGTTAATATAATTCTCGTGATAAACATGAACCTGTGCATTTTTCAAATCCCTAAGAAGATTATCTAAATCAACTCCCATGTAATTACCATTCACCATCTGTTCCACCAGGGCCTCAGCTGATCTGCTGGCATCTTGCAGTTTTCGGTACTTCTCAGGCTTTTCTCGTTGGATGGCCTGCAGCATGACAGGAAAGGTGAGCATTTCAACAGAGGGATTTTGAAGAAATAGCTAACTAATCTCAGGGATATCTTCTGATTTCTCAAGATCATTTAACCTGTCACACTGCCCTGCCAGCCTCCTGATTTGCAATGAAAGCTCTAAGTAACACATACCATCAGGAAGGGAGTCAGTCATGAAGGCAGATACATAAACAGAGCATCAGAACACAACAGAGCTGACAAATGATACACGTCAGTATGTTACAGCCAAATAAAAGACAAACAAATCAAGAGCAATTCAAAGCCCAGTGTCTCTGAATAAAAACATTTGTTCAACAGAAATTCCTTGTGGGAGAAAAGATTTGCTCTTTTTTTATAGCAGCAAGAATTGAGTGTGCTAACCAAATCACAGGGTTTCATAGCATACTACTGTACTGAACCCACATCCTCTGATTGTTTACTTTATTCTTTGCAAAAACAGAATCAAACCAAAACAAAAACCACAAAACACCCCCACCCCAAAAAAACCAAACAAGCAAACAAACCCCTTTAAAATGCATATTAAAATAACTAACAAACATATATATAACAGACATCTGTGTACGAATTACTAAGAATGAGAGTTAACTGCAGACAACACAGGCTTCTAGATACATATTGTATCTCATACTTTCAATTCACTTTTCTGTACTTAAAAATATCTCACCCATTTTCAGGCTAGCACTCAGGCTAGCTGCTAAAGGCTAACAAAGGCTAGCTGTTTTAAGTTTTAGGATATAGCAGGAGTCTATGTTTCTAATTTAATTTTTAGACAGAAAATACAATAATTTTAGATCTTACAACCCCTCAATGTTGTCTCTCAACTAACTTCATGAAGTCACTCTGATTTTAAACTAATAGTTGTAGAATTTAGTTGTAATTTAGAAGCTCTAAATCAGAATCTCAAAGTAGCATGGGGCTAAAGCTAAGTTTGTCACCAGAAATAAAACAAACTATACACCTCCCAGAGATTCTGACCAACACAGTCTCCCATACTATCCCATAAATCAGACTCCCTGACTTTACTGATATACACAGTATCATAGAATTATCAACAGTGGAAAATACCTTTAAGATCATCAAGCTCAGCCATAACTTAATGACCATGACTACTAAACAATATCCTGAAGTGCCACATCTACACACTTCTTGATCAGCTCCAGAGATGGTGACTCCACCACCTCTCCAGGTAGCCTGTTCCAATGCCTCACTGCTCTCTCATTAAAGAATTTTTCCTAATACCAAACCTAAATCTCCCATGGCACAACTAAAGCATATTTCCTCTCATCCTATCACTAGTTACTTGCAAAGATACCAACACCAGCCTCACTACAACCTCCTCTGAGGTAGTCATAGAGACCAGTAGTATCTCCCCTTAGCCTTCCCTTCTCTACACTAAACAACCCCAGTTCCCTCAGCTGCTCCTCGTATGACACACCCTCCAAACCCCTCACCAGTTTCATTGTTTTTATGCTCTGGTGCCCATAACTGAACTCAGATCTGCCACAGCTAATCCTGCAGGGTATGTATGAAAAAGACAAGACACAACCTTGACCATGGTTTCTTAAACTGGTTGATCCCACTAGGCTTCCAGATCACCTTGTTTGTTTCCACAGTCAAGGTATATTCTGTGCAACTTTACTTTTCGGGCAAAAAGATTCCTTGCAATTGAAAAGAAACCTCAAACAGGTGTCTAAGAAAGTATTTAGTAGAATAATTTTATACACTTAATGTTTGAAAATTCTCTTTTTCAAATGGATTGCTATTCTTAAGAGGAATTAATACAAACACCTCAAATACACCCTCTTAAAATAATTTTCAAAGAAAGATGCTTAAAACATCTCCACTTTAATAAGCAGCAGCCCCCAGGAAAACTTCCCTCTGTGAAGAGATGCTCAGAACTTTAAGGGAGCTTTCAAGTTAAATTCATGTATTTCTGGAGCCTTCTTGTAACCAGCATTTCTTTGTGCAAACAGAAATGATTAAACAGGTTTTCTAACAGTAAGCCAATGCTTCTATCAAACACTTTCAGTAAGACAATTTTGCAAAAATAAAATACAACAGGATATTTAGAGAAAAAGTAAGGATGCTATCTTCTGAATTTTAAAATATACCTTTAATATATGCAAAGTTTAATACTCCCGAGTTAAAGATTACTGTATTAATTATTCACAGTTTTTGAAGGTAAATGAAATCTTCTACCATTCCACTGTAAAACTTAAATATTTTCCCAATTAAAAAAAATAAAATAAAGAATCCATTAATTCTCTGCAGAGTTCCAGAATTTCTTACACATTCTTAACTAATCCTACTCTATTCATAACGCCAGGTACAATCAGCATGAGTCTAAATAGAAAGAACTCAAAGGAATCATTAGAATTCTAAAATACATTGAAAATAATTTTACTCCATCTGTAATGCCAGATGTGCAATTATCACGAATGCAACTCTAGTGAGCACAAAGGAATCATAAAACAACCCTAAAATATGCTAAAAATCAGTCTTTTTGAAATATAAAAATCATATGACATTGAAGCCTGTGGCAGTGAATCCTTCAGTGTCCACATACATTGTGTGGAGAAAAATATGTCAAAATGCTCACATCTCTCCTGAAAGATTAACATTTCCAAGTCCTGACAGAAAAATATAAACCCTCTATGTGAACACTTAAAAAATACGAAAATTTGGTACACATTAAAATTTCTGTCAATTACTTTTCCCCAGTCATTTTTTTTTTTTTAATTGGCATATAATATAGAAAAAAAGGTCTAACTCCAGTCACAGAAAGACATATGCTTGACGTAGAGAAAGCACAATGGTAGCCAGAGGAGAAAAGACTTCTTTTTCTTCAAGCAAAGACAAATTATCTAATCTATGGAGAAATAAAGAGATTCAGCCTGGTTACTTAATGCACATACAGTCCTGCCTCTGTAGACACTGCCAACTGTGCCTTGGATTTTTAATCTCCTCAGAAGGTTTTCTGCTAGCATGTGTAAAGTCCCTAGAAGTGAAGGGAGTAGGAGACCTGGAAATCTCTCTCATGTATCCGGAGATATAATTTGGTGAGTAAACACTCAAAAGCCTTTTAGCAAAACTCTGTAAAATCCAAGTGCCTTCTGCCTTAAGCAGAAATGAACTTCTTGAGTCTCTCTAGTGGGCAAGAAGTACAATCAACCAGAAGAACCTCTTCCCAGTTGTAATGGTTTAATATTTGTCATATTTTGCTAGTTATTTCTTAAGTGTTCTCGATTTCATTATTCCTATGTGTAATGTTTTTATGACTGTTAGAAAGAACCTATTATTAAAAGTTGTGGCTGGTGGCAAGAGTTCTGAACATTAAAATTAATAAACAATGTTATTCGGTATCTTAAGAGGGCCTACAAGAAAGCTGGGGAGCGACTTTTTAGGATGTCAGGTAGTGATAGGAGTAGGGGAAACAGAATAAAGCTAGAAATAATGAGTAGATTCAGACTGGATATTAGGAAGAAGTTCTTCACCATGAGGGTGGTGAGATCCTGGAATGGGTTGCCCAGGGAGGTAGGTGGTCAAAGCCCCATCCCTGGAGGTGTTTAAGGCCAGGCTGGATGAGGCTCTGGCCAGTCTGATCTAGCATGAGTTGTCTCTGCCCATGACAGAGGGTTGGAACTAGATGACCCTTGTGGTTCCTTCCAACCCTGACTGATTCTATGGTTCTATGATTCTATATAAATTTTGAAAAAAATCCTCCTTACACCTCACCACCATAACACCTTGAAAGGAACCATGCCTTGATTCAGAGTTAACTTGTGTTCATATACAAGTTAATTTGTGACACATGTAGGGTGGGATAAGTTTGAAGAGGTTTGTTAAACTCTTAGATTCTGTACATTTTAATCAACACTTCTTCGATGAAGTATGTAAATAACTTCCTCTTTTTTCACTATTTTTGGTTTTTGCAAAAAGATTTTTTCATGGGTAAAAAAAAAAAAGTCCACCAATATATGAAAAAAAAAAAAAAAAGTTACCTTTACCTTCTGACCAATCAGGAATTAACTTTCTTATTTTTGAACAGTTTCATAACTGGCAATACAAATGTATAATAACACTGAATAACAGTAACAAATCATCTGAATACAAGACAAAGCTGAAAAGCTATTCTCACAATGCTAAACATTTTGACTTTGAGATTGTATTTGTTAACGACTTCATAACCTAGAAAACACTGATGGTCTGAGGAATTCAGACGTTAATCATAGACCACATCCTACTCCAAGATATCTGTGAAGGATGCATGAAAGCAGTACTCCCTGACCTCCTGTGATTCTGACCAACTGCCCCCAAGGGCAGGAGATGGCAGCATTATCATCACTGGCTTTGACAATGATGCAGCTTTCAAATATCCACACACAACAAAGTATGTCTGAAAAAGGTCACTGAAACAAAATAAGCAAACACACATGGGTCTTCTGAGAATGTCAGGAGAATAAATTTCATTGTCTGCGATAAATGACATTTTCTCTTTCATCTGTTCCTTACAGGTTTACCTTTGAGCCTGAATTTCTAGTGGTTTGTTTCTGGCTAACCAAACTTCTATTCAAGGAGTTTTATTTCCAGTTTATTGATATATAGTCTCAAGTCTCAGTTGTTATTAAGTAGGGGTTTCTATCTATCAAGTTTTTTTTTCTGTTTTGTTTGTTTGTTGGTTTTGTTTGTTTGTTTTGCACCTAAGCCTTCATATATTTGAACCTGCAATACTGAAAGCTTAATATGGCTTAAAAAACAAACATGGAAAAAAACAACCCAACGACAAAAAACCCCACAACAAGAACCAAAGAAACCCCAATTTCCAAAACAAACCTAAAAGGCCTAAATAATTTTTTAGATCTGTTTTCAGTAAAACATACTTCCTAACTGGACAATGTTAACAGTGTGAGGAATTGTGATGAAGTTTACACATTACTACTGGATGCCTTCACTATTTCTAGTAGCATGATTGTGCCACCATGAAACTTCCACACTTAAAACATCCAGTTTCTCTGTCCAGACAAGGCGAGTAGGAGGGAAGGGCAAATATTTTTGCTTCTTTCCAGGTATAGGAATACATTTTTCCTGCATGTCCAACATATTCAGCTGCCATAATACATCTGCTTATGAGTATTTTCCTATCAGCACCTGAAAAGTAGCTCGCTTAACAAACAGACGGTGCACTTCATACAGCTTACTCATGGCTCCATCTCCCCCAGACCTCCTCTGAGAGAGGATGTCAGCAGGCTTTTGAAACCTGATGAGTCATCAATGATGGCAAAAGAGTTGTCCTTGTGGGTGTCATTTGTGAAGTCTGCATCCCTTCATCATATAGCAGATACAGTTCACTACACCATATGGAAGAGATCCCTCATCCAAGAAAAAAATATGATTAAAAACAAGATGTCACAATGAGAAAAATAAAAACTAATAATTTTTTTTAAAAAATCATCCAGTTGATAACCTGTTCTCAAAACAACAAAAGAAAAGAAAGTCATCAGGAAAAGGCCCTAGATACAGCACCTACCATGGTGGACAATAAATCATAGAATCACAGAATAACAGAACTTTAGAGGTTGGAAAGGACCTATTGAGATCATTGAGTCCAACCTCCTTACCAAGGCAGGATCACCCAGGGCAGTCCACACAGGAAGTGTGTTTTGAACCCAAATGGGTTTTGAAATTCTCCAGAGAAGGAGACTCCACAACCCCTCTGGGCAGCCGGCTCCAGTGCTCTGTCACCCTCCCTGTAAAATGTTTCTCATCATGTTGAGGTGAAACCTTTCTATGTTCCAGTTTGTATCCATCATCTCGTCTTATTGTTGCTGACCACTGAAAAGAGATTGGCCCCACTTGACACCCACCCCTCAGATATTTCTACACGTTGATCAGATCTCCTTCCAGTCTTCTCTTCTCCAAACTAAACAGACCCAAGGTTCCCAGCCTCTCTTTGTAGGGGAGACGCTGAAGTCCCCCAGTCATCCTCATGGCTCTCTGCTGGACTCATTCCAGCAGGTCCATGTCTCTCTTGAACTGGGGAGCCCAAAATTGGACAGGCTGATGTGAATAAAGCACAGGCATTCTGTGCTACATCAAGGCATAGAATGTTACAAGAGGAGAAAATTAAAGATATCCAGGAAAGGTAAGAAGGGACTTTTCCAGGTATGTCTATGTGTTTCCAACGCTGGCACATACAAGGTCAACACTGGAGTATGACTATCTATGTCAGAACAACACAATCTTTTTTCAGTTATCAGTAATGCTTCCCTTCTGGGCATCTCTTTTTAAAAAATCTTCTACAGTTTTAGTAGAGAGTGTAAGAGATTAAAAAGCACATTGATTTGGGATTCATTTTGAGTGCATCAGAAAGAAAAAGTGTGAATAAGCAACAATGAAACTACTCACATCAACTGGAGAGTGGTTCCTACTTTGGCTACTAGTTTTATGGATAGAGACAGAGATCAGACCAGGAAAAATCAGGTCAGGACAAGTTTTAAAATCTGACATTTTGACAACCTCAGGGTTTTTTTGTTTGTTGGTTTAGTTTTTTGTTTGGTCTTACTTTGTTTGTTTCTGTTTGCTTTAACGATGTGTACAAAGATCTCCATTACCTAAAAACTTCAACACCAAATCCATGTAGTAGTTCTCAAGTGCCATCTTTCAGAGTTCTATGAAATTAATCAGAATGTTTTCTCCCTTATCTTGATTTTCTCAATGTTCATTTTTAAAGCAATGTTACTCTGTGAAATCAAAATCAGTCTCAGTCTTTAGGAAAAAAAAAAAAAAAGAATGTTAATGAAATTTCTCTTATTTCTGTCTAGAGATACTGGTTTATCTCAGATCCCTGCTGATACAAAGTAGATCATTTGTCTGCACTACTTTTCAATAAAGAAGCTGAAAACCGTTTCCTTAACCATCCAAATTTCCAAGGCACTCAATGAAACATCTGAAATATTTCCTGCTGTCTCCAATGTCTTGAATTCTAATTTATGATGTCCATGCACTGGTCAGATGCCACACCTCTTCCATCTCATTCTCTCTTCCTCCACTATCATGTATGTTTTCATCAACCTCAATGACATCTGAACAAAGGTAATCGGCAGTGGCCTCCGGCCACAACATTATTCCTCAGCACCAACAAAGGCAAGACAAGAGCTGCTGGTAAGTTCAATTGAGACCAAAGGAGAGTCTGTGGTCCACCAACCTCCAGTCCCTTACTTGCAGCAATTACTACCTCCTTATAAGGGAAAGAAGGAGGAATGCTCCTGGTTTCTTTAATGATTTTATAAAGTTTTTTATAAAGTTATAAACTGACACAAAATAGAACTCCACATTGGTTAGGGAAACCTACAAGTGCAGGTATTAGATGTATTAGATGAAATCCATTCCACATTGAATGTCTGTATATTTAATATTTTTTTCATATATGTTATAGCTATTTTTATTTATTTATTCATAAATATATTATATATGTGTTATAGCTATTATATATCTATATATCTATATATATATATTTCATGTAACATGAAGTGGTGTCATGAATTAAATTCAGGACACTATGTTCTCATGGATACTTCCTAGCAGTAATATTATGAGGATGATAATTAAATTAATATAATTGCAAGAAAACTATGATTTAACACAATTTTTTAAAGTGCACATTTAGAGTCACAAAATTTAGTGTTCTTCAATTTTGTCATAGTTGATTTATGACAAATAAGCAGACAATTAAAAAACCCCCTTTAATATAAGGGTAATATAAGGTAAAATAAGGGTAATAACACCCTTGTTGTGTTTGTGTTCTAGTTGTCTGTATTTCAATGAAATTCATTATAGACTATGATAGTACAAGAGAGTTATAAAAAGAACCTCCTCTTTCTCAGAAAAGTACAAAAATTACATATGGAGGAAAACTTGTAGTAGTTGAGTTTTCAAGCTAAATTCAGTGTGTGAAACCTATAGCCCAACACAGCTACTTAAGCAGTGCAGAATCATTAATTTTACCAAAAGCAGAAGAATGTGGAGGCTGGTGATTTGCAGATACATTTTACAATGCTGTGAACAGAATTAGATACAGATTTTCTTTACCATACACTACGAGATGACATCTTTTCATATCCTTCAATTCATGAACATATAATGTCAGATTAAGCTGTTAGTATAGAATGATGATGCATATTTCAGAAGTAATAGATGGCTTTGATTAGACTTCACCAAAGACTTCCAAGGAGCTATAATGACTTAATTAAATATGAGTAGGAATGAATGGAAAATAATCTCTGTGTTAAGAAAGTTTGGTAGCAATTTTGGCAGCAAAAACTGAAACTCACAGAAATAGTGAGCACTTGCAAATTTCTCTTGGACCTATGAACAATCAGTGCTTGTCAGTCTACATTTAAACTTGGACTTTGAAAGCAGGTTGACAAGTAAATACAAGCTAACAGACACATATACAAGTATTTTCTCCTACATTGATTCTTTCTCTGAGATCTGAGAGATTGCCTTCTTTGCGATACATCGCAAACTCAGGACTCTGAAGCACTGCTTCTGAACGGGTCATCCAGCTATGGAGCTCTGTTGTATCCGAGTCAAACCTAGGAGACAGAGAAGTGCAACAAATCATTCCATTTCCACAAAGTTTCTGATAACACCACTGACAATAAACATGTTTTAACAAGTGAATAAGCAGCAAATTCTCTCAGCAAAGGACAGTTTTAAGTCCACCATATTTCGTAAGAAAGTTCATAGAAATATTTTATCATTTTTAAGACCCTGAATTGACAGCTAAGCAGATGTAATGATTTTCACTATAAGGATTCTAATTTTAGAATCCTTAATCCCTAATTTTATAAGCTGATGTTTTTTGAAGACAAGTCCTGTTAACTTAGGTGAGGTTGTGAGCTGTATCTGTCTGGCCAAAGGAAGCCTTCATACCTGCAAGATTTCTGTCCCAGCTTATGTGGATCATGTTACAAAGGATATTCAAGCAAAAAAAAATGGACTGCTAGAAAGGAGTCTCTTTTGATTGACTCAGATCTGTTGTAGAATGGAATTAATATTCAAAAGTAAATTTTAACTGCAGGAAAACCACAACTTTAGAAACTGCTAATTAAGATCCCCAAACCTCTGTATATACTTTAGAAGTAGTTTTTACTGTAGAGTCCTTTCTATTACAGTCTGGACTCTTTTATTACCACCCTTAAAACTCATAGTCATTTTTGTTACCTATTTGGAAGGCAGCAGTTCAAAATGAAGGTTACAATATGCAGATATTTAAATTACTGATGTGTACAAACATCAAACTGCTATCTACTGCAGTTAAAATCAGAAGCTTGAGAAAGTACTTTTACAAGGTCTTGTAATGACAGGATGAGGGGTAATGGGTTTAAAGTGGCAGAGGGGAGATTGAACCTAAATGTTAGTAAGAAGCTCTTTACAGTGAGGGTGGTGAAACACTGACACAGGTTGCCCAGGGAGGTTGTGGCTGCTCCCTCCCTGAAGGTGTTCAAGGCCAGGCTGGGCGAAGCCTTCAGCGACAGTTCTAGTGGGAGGTGTCCTTGTCTGTGGCAGGGGGTTGGAACTAGTTGATCTTTGAGGTCCCTTCCAACCTAAATCATTCTGTGATTCACCTGTGCCACACTTCATTCTCTATTGTACTATATGCTTCAGTATTGTATCTAGAGTGTACCTGATTTTACTTTCACAGTAACACAATGGAAGCATTATAACAAAGACCTAAAGAAAAAAAAATCAGCTGTATCTTCTGGTTCCCTTTGTAAATGTATGTTTATATACAACTGAAAAATCTACCAAAAGAGAGAACTTAATAGACAAGCACATGATTGGAAGAATGATTTCTCTTATAAAAATGTAGTTCATACATACAAGAACTGAAATATAAGAATACAAGGTTAAAATCTGATGCTACAGAAATCTACATATATAGAAATGTACACTGAATACAAGAAAGGGTTCCATGTTTGATCTATTATTTATGCTATTCATGCCTTTTTTTTTCCCCTCCACTGTGATCTTTGTGAGTCCATTTAGCAACACAGTGTGAAAAGCTGAGTAACAAATAATGAAAGTAGAAAAAAGAAGAATCACACAGTGCCTTAATCTAGGTCCAATATTCTATATTCATATTATAAACTCCTAGGAATAATTTTGATAAAGCAATTCCTAATAATTAAAAGTGAGGGGGGAGGGGGGAATCCTGTGAAGTAATGGAAGGTGCAGAAATCTTCATTTATTAAAGGATTACAAGCTCAGAGAGGGAAGACAAAAGAAAAATCCCAGGTGGTCCATAGAACCTCTGTGTTGGTACTGGATTCTAATCCCTGAAACTGAACTGCACTGCCACTTAAGATCTCCCTACCTCAGATACTATTTATTATTTACCATCCTACATAACATAAACCAATTATAATTCTTCACATATGTTGTCCTCTGTTTTGGACATAATAACTGCATATAACAACCACAGAACATGAAACATGAAATATGAGTTTAACACTCTCTCAGTACTGAACTCCCATGGATGCAGACGTTACTTGTGGTGTCTGCTCCATTCCCAAGCTAAAAGTATGACCAGTGAGATCAACATCCTGGAAAACACTCAGGTATTATCAGGGTATAGAATAGAAATTCAGAGCAAAATGTTTACCAGCCATCATTTCTTCATTTAATGAAAAGACTGTAAAATCCTCCCTGGAACAGGGATGGGAGATTTTGGGATACTTTTATACCACAACAAAATAATCAATAATAGATCTTATGTCCCACAGATTCGTTTGACGGTGGGAAGCATTAGGCACAGTAGACATTCTCTTGAGAGAGTTGATCTCAGGTAACAGATTGCTCTGTCACAGTTTCTTCTGGAGATAAATATAACACCACAAACAGAGGAAGAAAAGGATCAAAAGACATGGAAGTTAATTCTAAATAGCTTTTTGCAGCACATAATTATCCTTAAGATAAAGACACTTTTCAATTACCTTGGAAAAATAAAATTCTACTTTTTATCTTCAGCTCACATAAAACCCAGAAAATACATGTAGAATATGGCATTTAATCATTCTGTTACGGAGATTGGACATTTCCTTTCCAAGCATAGCTCAAGTTGCAAACTATATTAACTCTAAATCGATATTCAAAGGATCAATACAGTCTTTAAACCTCCTAAGCACAACAATATTTTTTACATAAAAAGTAATGCAATATTACATTTCTGACCCAGTAAAGTTGAGTGTATGTAGAATTTGTTAAGATAAAACCATGGAAGTTGCTAAAATCAAATCACTTGGTACAATTTATCTATATAATGAGATCACTTGATACAATTTGTCTATATAATGACATTAACATATATATTAGCTTGCTCGCCACCTAAAAGTTCAATCTGTGGCAAAGGATTTATTACTTCTGCAGTGCTTGTGGTATAGTTTTTCATTTAGTCTTTCTGCTGTTCTACAAGAGAGAATCTGTGTTTTGCTGCTCTTGCTGCCCTCTCTCTACAGGCTATCACATATCAGCTAAGTTCAAATACAGTCTCTCTTTATTGTAGAGCCTGTTTGAACAACCATCTTCACATTTTTACTCCACACTATTCAAAATTTCATAGAAGCTCCTCACAAATTGATTTTCAAGATCATACTAAGCTATATGCCCACTTGAGATTACCTTTCGAAATGCTCTTGTTGAGATTGCCATGTGTGCTTGTTCAAAAATCATTCTTTACCTTTCCCTTCCTTTTCTACATTAAATATATGATGAAACTCACATTTAAGGCATTTCACAACTCAGATACATGTTGTTTTCTCTTTCTGTGCATGGAATTTGTAACTGAAATACCTAACAGAGTCTGATACTCAAGTCCTACTCAGCTTCCTACCTAATCCAGTGTCTTCTAGAAACCACTAAGTAAAACCAAGTGCTAATTTGTTTATATTTCACACACACAAAAAAACCACCAAACCAAACAAAAAAAAACCCCAAAACAAAAACCCAACCAATAATAAAATTAAGCCATTTTTATTAATAACCAAAGGGATGACTATAAACCTTCCATCTGTGCAACATATCTTACAGAACTCCATTGTGGTTGTTACAGTCATAACCATCTAGTGAAACACAGCTGCATATTTAAGCTCACAGTTTTGCCTTTTGTTACACACTGCAATGGCAAGGTGATGACAGCAAAGTTATGTGCATGCACTGACCTTCTACACATTTATATGAACAACCTGAATGTTAGACAATTTCTCACTGGAATTATTTATCCATCATGGTGTATAATCTTTCCTCCAAATCGAATGTATTTCATCAGGGAACTGTCATGTTACTGCTACCATAACTTGACAGTGGTCTCAGTACTTCAGTCTTTTGATAGACACAAATTGTCTTATGGTTTCCTTTGCTTGTTTTTCCCTTCCTTCCTCAAAGAAAACCATAGCAGGCATGTCATCACTGTGTATCTTGGGCAGAGATTAAGATTATTTTCCTACATATTGAGTTGGTAGAGAATGATAGAACTCTGATCCAAGGATCATATTTTTTAATTACTCTACTTCCATAGCTGGACTGAAACATCCAGCTCACCAGCAGTCCTCCTCAGCTTATTGCTCTTTGTTGCCTAGAACATGTCAGAGAACAACTTTACAGTATATGATGCCCATTGGCAGAATTATTCTATGATGAACTAATTTCCTGCTGTCTGTCTTCCTCCTCTGTATTTGTATCTGATAAGCCCATAGTTGATAAATTGCTTTGTTCTTACCTCCTAATTCAACAGTTTATTTGTCCTAATAATTTTTCCACTTCCTATGCTTTTAGTTCTATCCATAGTTTAGATTAGATTCCAGGAATAATTTTTTCTTCCCTTTCATTTTTTTTTTTTAATAATAAAGGGGGCGAAATATCAGAACAAGTTGCCCAGAGAAGTGCTGGAATCCCCATTCCTGACAACATTCAAGGCCAGGTTGGATGGAGCTCTGACTAACATGATCTAGTCAAAGATGTCCCCGCTCACTGCAGAGGTGGTTGGACTAGATGATCTTTAAAGGCCCATTCTAATCTAAAGCATTCTATTATTTTATGATTCAAGTAATTTTCTTTCCTTCTTGAATGACATTCTGGACCTCCCTCTACACTTGTGATACTGTTCCACTAGCCTCATCAACTTTATGACCAGCACATTTCTGTAATGCACATCAAGGAATCAAAGAAAATGCTAGATTGATCCCAAGTGTAAATTTGCTTCAGAAACTTCAATAGTCCTTATTAGCCTCATAGTTCTCCTTCTTTAACCAACTATCCCTCTTACCACTGTTAAGATATGGTTGCAAACCAGACCTTTCCCAGCCTGAGCAAGTCATTCCTTAATCGTAGCATGGAATTCTTTGCAGAAATTCTGACGGACTGACTGCATTTTTCACAGCTAAACAACTCACAGATAAGGCAAATGAAAGTTTAGTGTTTGTTGTAAATTGTGCTCATTAACATCATTTGCCTTCAGCAAACAGCCTGTGGCTAGAGATGCAAAGTAGTTTTAAATCCAGTTATCACGCCTTCAAGTGAGTGCCAACTGGTACCATTCCTATAATATTGGAAGTGATTCCAGACACTAAATATGAAGAATATATGCTCTCATCACATCACTATGCCATTTCTCACCTCACAAACAGGACAAAGGCTTAAAAACCAGTGAGCACTAGTAAGTTATAAAGTGGCCACGTTCACCGACCTCAGCATACCATAACTTCTTCTGACACACCAAATGAAAAAGATTACAAATTGTTCCTCCTGTAAACAATAGAAAACTACCCTGTTGTAGCTCAGTTGCCTTTTCCTTTCATATAGCACTGGCTACACAGATAAAACACTAAAACCAAGCAACACCAGAAGAATAGAAGAGGTGACTTACCTCTCTTTAATTTGGTAAGTAATGTTGAACAACAACACAAGAGCAAAAGTCGCATTTCAATAAGAGGATCAAGGTCAACAAAATTGCTGTAAAAGTCCTAAACAACCAGCATTTATCTCTGACTAACATAATTCATTGGACAATGAGGAGAAACAATAACTATAAAAAAAATCACTTCGAATAAGTAAAAATTTTCCCTTTGACATACTTTTTCCTATAAAAAAGCAAACTTTTCTAAGTAATGAAGCATTAGAACACCAAATATAATAATTTTCAAAGAAATGAAGGGTAGTATCTTCTGAAAAAATTAACACTTGTTAAATGAACAAAAAGAAACACTAGATGGAGCAACTATCCTATTTTAACATGCCTTTCTCTACAAAGGGCATAAAGTCTCCTTCAAATCTGAAGATTTAACATTATGTCTATAGTAATGTTATATAAGTGCATTTTAGTAATGTTATGCTCCTTGGAAACATTAGGAAGCATGTACAAATTTACTAAATGGCAAAGAAAGTTGTCTTTGGGTATTATTTAAAGGCATCAATATTAAATTCATGTTTAAAATTAGATTTTTGCTATTTAGAAATTGTGAAGAGAGTAATTCTTAGATTTTCCGATGCTACACAACTGACCTGGTTTTTTCCTAGATTATGTATATACCATGAAACTGAAGATGTTACTTTGCAATTCTTTCTCAAATTTATGGGTCTTTTTTTTTTTTATTTTTTCCCTTTTCAATCCTAAAACTTCAGCTGTGCTGCATTTATCTCTAGTTCTAATACTTTCAAGACAAGTGATAGAACAAGAGGGAATGGTCTAAAGCTGTGACTGGGTGGGTTTAGACTGGACATTAGAAAACATTTTGTTGGTTTTTTTTTAGCAAGAGTGGTCAGACATTTGAATGGGCTGCCCAGAGAAGTGGTTGAGTCACCAACGCCGGATGTTTTTGAAAGTAATTTGGATGTGGTACTTGAGGATATAGTTTAACCGTGAACTTTGTAGAGCAGGGATTAACAGTTGGGCTTGGTGATCCTGGGAGTCTTTTCCAACCAGAATGTTTCTGTGATCCTGTGATTTATTATGAAGATCCAAACATTTTTCTTTTCTCAAGTTTCAAATTGATACCCTTGGGAAAAAGGAGATTTCTTATAAACAGTAACAGAACTTAGCACATGCCTGAATTATTCTGACACAACTTTAAATGGTACTTTTGAGCTAGTTTTCTCTTTAGATGGGGAAGGAGTGGGGCAGAGAGAGAAAAAAAAAATTCATCTGTTTCTTATTTCTGCTTTCTACAGTTATGGTAAAAATTTGCTTGAGGAGGAAAGAAAAATCCATAGCTTCTTTCCCATGCATTTATGCCTCAGTGATTCAAGGCAGAGAAAATATGGCATTCAATGTGTATGTTACTGGTGTACAAGTCAAATTCCTTCTCCTTAGTTTCTTTAGTATAATAAATAGAGACATTCATACTTCGAATCCTTCCAAACCACTTGGAAATGTAACATTCTAGACTACTTCTTCTAGACTACAACTTCTAATCCTTTCAAACCACTTGGAAAAAAACATTCTAGAGAGCTTGATGCTTCAACCTCAGCCATCCATTGTTTCTACTCAGCTAAGTAGCTGGAGATCATACTCTGTGTATACACAGTCCACTAATGCAACATTCACAGATGTGGTAGTTTAAGGCTTACTGGAAAATTCCAATAAGAGAAATTTTAAATTTCCTGAAAGTTCAGTGCAGAATGTGAATGAGTAGGGCATTTTTTGTAAAAGAATAAGAATGATAAAGTCTATATAATGAATTGGTTTGCTAAGAGGTATGAAAAGACAATATATAAACAATCTTGATTTCTTGGTGTCATGGTAGGCCTAAGCAGGCCAAAATAGGCTTATACATGTCCAGGTTTGCCCAGACATGTTTTTCTGCTCACCCTCCCTCTCTGCTATGGGAAGAAGTAACTGTGGGAAAGAGGACAAAGAACCTGGAGCCACTGAGTCTGAAGACCTGTTTGCATCCTGTGGTAAACAAGGTACACAGGCTCGGCTTTTGCCTGCCTTGCTCAAGGCCTGTGTTCTGCCCCAAAAAGGGTAAAGCAAGCCTACGGTTTGACCTAATATGGTCAAGCTTGGCTAACTGCCATTCTGATTGGCTATTCCATGTCCAAAGGCTCATTAGTCTGTGGCTCTATTGATAGGAGATGAGCAGGTGACATAATGTGCTCTACCACTGTATCTGTGCTTGCTGCTTGCTTGCTGCTTTATTGTATCCTGAACTGCCAAGAGTTTACCAGGAACAGGCTCTAAATGGCTCCAGGCAATTGGCCTGCATAGCCAGCGTGATATTGTGCCAAGACTGCACATCGCAAGACATCCTGCCTACACCTGAAAGACTCCTGCCAAGGTGGGAAGTCCTGGAGATACACAGATCATCCAGAGATCAGGATTAGGTCAGAGACAGTATGGGATGGAGTACTCCAGGTACTCCAGATAGATCAAGACGAAAGGAAATAAGCTCACCACCTCAGAAAAACTCGTATCTTCAATATAGGATGATGTAGCACAGGTAGGTTGATAATGCCCATACTCTTAGTTTAAAGAATCAAAAGCTATGCAGTATTAAGGCTTTGTCTTTGAGTGTAGCTGCAAATAAGTAAGAACAAGAAAACCCTGAAATATCTTGCAAGAAATGAAGAAACGGTTGCATGGAAATACAGCCATGAGGTTCCCCCAGCAAATAAAAAAGCGTTGATGAAAAATGTGATTAGCCACCAACACAGACATTTTAACTGAGCATCCACATTTTAAGACGACTTTTCCTCTCCCATAGCCATCCTTATATTCAGTAAAAACTTCTTATGCTGAAGAAAGACAACAACATGCTGTCAAATACATGGATTTCAAGATTGTGTTTTTATGTTTTAATAAAACAAGGCACAATATTATTTTTAGCTGAAACTCCATCCCTGAAGTTTCCTCTCAACATGTTTCTCTCAAGCTATTTATTGACTTGTCCTCCTACTCTGAAACACTCACTTGGACTTTCTAGAGAGGAAATGTCTTTTTTTTTTGGATGTTCAGCTAAAAAGAAAAAAAAATCTAGATGTAAAATGTTTCCTTCAGATAATGTAACCATCACTTATCCTGTTGCACAGCTGAGGACATTTCTAACATTGTTTATTTTGTGTTCAGTTGAACAGTTATACTGAACTTGTTCTTCCGTGATGGTGTGGTTGCATTATTAGAGCAAATCTAACAACTTCTGCATACAAAACAATATTCCAGATAATTAGAACATATTAAACTGTATTAAATAATTAACTCCTTTATTCCTGTTAGAATTCAGCTGTCTTTCTCACCAGATGAAAATAAAAATCTAACATGTACAGCAATAAAAATGACTCAGATTTTAAGTACATGTAGGAAAGCAGAACTTATTCAATTATCTTAAGTCATCCTAGACAAAAACTAAGAACGACAGATCGCTCCAAGGTTCATACCTTGACTCTTACCTAAAAGTGAAGCAGAACTTATATAGTGAATTAATGTATTTTGGATAGCATAAAACATAACCCAAAACTTAGTAAATGGTAAAATCACGAACGTACTTTAAATTTGGTACCAGATCTGCCAGTACTATAGCTGTAAGTAATCATAGGCCAAATTTGGTAATACATCTTATTCACAGTAGAAAAATCTATCAAAATTATATATAATCTTGTTACTAGCAATGCTTTAGACTGACAGCAGACAAAACACTGAAAGAATTTACAATTCTCAGTTTGCATAAAATGAGGTCTTTCTGGACATAAACTATTCCTATAATCCACCTAATTCCTTCCCTCCAGTAGTTTCCTCATAGTATTTAGCAATCTGCACTCCTGTTGCACTGTCAGTTTTACATTCAGTATTAAGACAAATCAATAGAATACAGGCAAGAAAGAAAATAGACTAATATCACATACGTAGTATTTGAGAGGGGAACTTCTGCTGCAAATTAGTCTCTGATTCTATAGTACTGAATAGCTATCTGTAATTAAAACTTCATTGAAGAATCATAAAATACCAGTTAAAAAAAAATCCCATTATTTCATTTAGTTTTAACTATGACAGTGTTTTCCTTTAGAAAAGTAGACTTGTATTTTAATTCCTTTCTTTACATCAAGTTTTAAAATACCAACAATCAAAACACTTTAAAACTCAAGAATACAAATGGTTTAAAGGCAAGGACCACACCTTAATATAGATTCACTCTTGCATTTAAGACAACAGCACCTTGATCCTCTTTGAGATTTTTGCACATTTATGCTGAAGCATTAACAAGACTACTAATGCTTATAATGTCTGTTAAGCAAAACCGCTGCCATCTAAAAATTAATTACATTCAAGAACTGTGAGTCTGCTGATACTCATCACTGTGCATTATTTTAAGTGCATGGGAATATAGCAGCAAAATGTAACTCTCATTAGTACTTAATGATAACCTAAGGACATGTGAAATATCACCAAAACAACAACAAACAGACTCCAAATCAAGACTTCGGAGATTAGATTCAGTGTGTTTAATTTAACCAACAAAATGACTTATTTAGTCTAAGAACTTTCTGTAGAAAGAGAAGTTACCCAATTTAACAAAAAGGGAATGGATCAGTCTTGTTACATCACAAATACACCATTCTTAAATAACTAGGCTCAACTAGAAACTTCACTTGTAGAATGGTCAAAAAGAAGATAAATCCCTCTTCAGATACCTGTGTATAGGAAAAGTGTCTCTAAGTATCTTTTCTTCTTCCTTCCATTACATAATCCTTTAATTAAAAAAAATATTTCACTTGCTCTTGGTATATTTTATTCTTCTTAATAAGTTACGATATTATATTACAAGAAAATATCTTAACATTAAAAATAAATGAAATTAACCAAAGATATTTTAAATAGAGTTTAGATACTGAATGGAGTCTCTAAATCTATTATCTTGGAATTCATGTGCTTATCTGAAGGTCAGAAAATATGCCCAAAACAAACATAACAATGAGTGTTTGAAGAGTAGCCTCTTAGCATCTCATTCAGAAATGAGATGCTAGATTTCAGAAAGAAATTTGGTGCTTGACCTAATTCTGTTTGAACTCAAATTTTCCTTGGAACTTAAAACAAGTGTTCAGTATTAGTCTAAAATCCCTTGTCACTTGTACTTGAGTTACACAGGAAAAAATCTGAAAATAATACTGGATGCATCACTGAAGTTTAACTTTCCTCTGCAGAACTGTTGCTTCTACTGTAGACCCACAAGCCAGAAAGACAGAGGTTGGAAGGGACATCTGGAGATCACTGAGTCCAGCACCCTTGCCAAAGTAAGATCACCTAAGGGAGGTGACACAGGAACATATCTAGATGATCTTGAAAGTCATATAGAGAAGAGGACTCCAAGACCTTTCTGGAAGGCCTGTTCCAGTGCTCCATTAGCCTTAAAGAAATTTCTCCTCATGTTGAGGTAGAACTTCCTGTTCTCATATCCATTGCCCCTTGTTCTATCATAGGACACCACTGAAACCTTCTTGATAATCATAGAATGGTAAGGTTGGAAGGGACCTCAAGGATCATCTAGTTCCAACCCCCTGCCATAGGCAGGGACACAAATCACCCTTCAGATATTTATAAACCTTAGTAAAATTTCCTCTCGATCCTCTCTTTTCAGATTAAACAGTCCCAGGTCCCAACCTTTCCTCATAAGGCAATATTCCAGTCCCTGAGTCACACTTGCAGCACTCTGCTGGACACTCTCTAGCATATCCCCATCTCTCTTGAACTGGGGAGCCCAGAAGTGCACAAAATGCCCTAGATGGTTCATCAGGGCTGAGTAGAGGAGAAGGAGAACCTGTTTTGACCTTCTGGCCACACTTAATGCACTCCAGGATACTATTGGCCTTCTTGATCACAAGGGCACATTGTCCAAGTTATCCCATGGATAACTTATTGTCCACTAATGCAATTCTACCGGTTTTTCAAGTTTTGAGACTACTGTCATGTGAGACTCCCTCAATGTCATAAACAAGGACTTTTACTGACTATAATTATTATCACAATGGTATTGATGTAATGATTCATATACTATACTTCAAAATAGATGGACTAGAAGAACACAATAATCCACAATTCATTCTGAGTAAAAAAAAAGATAATAATCAATTGGTACCTTAATAGATAATGGAAATAAAATTTTAACCTCAAAATGTATAGAGCAAACTATTGCCATCAAATTACCATTTTTGCATTCTCATCCAAACTGTCAGTATTCTCCCTCTGTCTCCTAGTAATTCTCACCTCTTCCTAATTTCTGAATCCACAAGGAGTTGCCTTTTTTTGTGAGGTGGAGGTGGTGGGAGTTCCTCTTTAGCATGCTTAACCAGGATTTGTTCTCTTGTGGTTACCATAGTTACAGTTTCCATTACAGTTGTCTGTGTTACTGATGTCTGAGTAGTAGTGACAGCCTGTGAAATCTGCGAGAAATAGAAAAAACAGAGGTCACACATTGTTTGAAAGACTTCAGTAAAGACTGTTTGGACTGGCAATAGAAAATAATGAGAAACTGCTCCCATTTGATTATAGGCTGACCTTCAGAAAAAAAAGAATAGCACTATGCAACTCAAACCAAATTGTTTTATCTGACTCATGCTGTGCAAATAAGATATTTGCAGAAGTCAATATCAAAATCAGAAAGGATCCTAAACAGAATGATCTTACGGTTCCCCATAAGTCATGCTGATGGAAGAAATGGAGAGTCAGTTCTATGAGGAAATTAAATGATAGCAAATATATAAAATATTACTATTGTTATATGTTACTCTGCCTCCATTCTGAAAATTTATTCCTTGAGAAGTGATAACGGCATTGCAATGGCACTAAATTACCAATTCTTACTTTTACCATTCACAATAATTCTCGAACTGGAATATAATTCATCACAATCTACTTGCATGAAAGGGCAGATAGTTTTCTGTCAGGAAATCCCAAATTAGAAAACATGCACTAGAAGGCAAATTGATTTGCATCAATTTTATTCCACACTTAAAAACTAAGTTTAAGAGGTGACAACAGATACTAACACATGTAATATGGAACATTGCAAACACTATCAATCTGACGTATTTAGCTTTGTCCAGCAGTATGAAAAGAAATCCTTCAGATAGTTTAGTTGCATAAAAAGCAACAGGAAAAAAAAAAAAAAAAAAAAAAANTTGCTGTTGAAAAAAAAAAAAAAAGAAAAAAAAAAAAAAAAAAAAAGAAGTATTTTCTGCTCCTTTGTTTGAAAGATTCTGGTTGTACATGTACTGCTCAATTATACCTGTTTCTGTATAATAGCAAATTACAAAATTTTCACTTAAAGGATTTAAGAACAGCTGCCCACATTCAACTCACAAGAAATGGGTCACTTCTCTTTTTTGGTTCTGACATATGAGGGCTCAACTTATCAAAATGCTCTAGTAACAGTTTCAATGACCAGCTCACAGTTTAGTGAAATGGAAAATAAAAGGAAGAAGCCATACTGGGATCAGGAAAGGCTGTGCACCACAAGAGTTCTGCTTCTTTATTTATTGCCAATGCGCAAGAATTAGAAAGACTTTAAAGCTCAATGACAGCAGTGCCAGAATCTCAAATTCCATGAAACCATATATACATAAATTCTCTACTAGTTCTTGAATTAGGAACACTGTTAGAGAATTAAGCTGACTTCACAGGATCACAGGATGTTAGGGGTTGGAAAGGATCTCCAGAGATGATTGACTGCAACCCCCCTGCCAGAGCAGGACCATAATTTAGTGCAAGTCACATGGGAACACATCCAGATGGGTCTTGAAAATCTCTGGAGAAGAAGGCACCACAGCCTCTCTGGGGAGCCTGCTCTAGTGCTCTGTGACCCTTACAGTGAAGAATTTCTTTTTCATGTTGAGGTGAAACTTTGTGTGCTGCAGTTTACATCCATTGCCCCTTGTCCTATCACAGGACACAAGTGAGAAGAGTTTGTCCCCTCCCTCTTGACCCCCAGCCCTCAGATATTTATAAACATTGATTAGATCCCCTCTAAGTCTTCTCTTCACTAGTTCAAAAAGCCCCAGGTCCCTCATTCTCTTCTCATAAGGCACTTCTGCAGCCCCTTAACGATCTTCATAGTACTCTGCTGGACTCTTTAAAGTAGATCTCTGTCCCTCCTCAAGTTAGGAGCTCAAAACTGAATGCCATATTGAAGTTGAGGTCTCACCAGGGCAGATCTGGTACAGGGGAAAGAGAACCTCCCTCAATCTGCCTTAGATATTAAGACATGAGTGTTTCTACAAACAACAGAGAAGAGCCATGCTAGGTAATTATAATACATTTCCCACAATGCTCTCTCATACTGAAAAAAAAAGAGTGACAAGGGAAAAACACTGGCAACAAGCCTCTTCTCTGTAGACAACATCAGTAAAGCTAAACAAGGTAAACAAAGCTCAAATTCCTGTCAAAGTTGCCAAATCTTTCATCTAGTCTTCCAAACAGAAAAGTCTTCCCATTCTTTGTTCAGTATGCCAGTGGGAGTGGTGAGTTGGAAAGTTCATTACCACTGGAGTTCTGGTAGTCTTTCTTACCTAGAACAGTCAGATCAGCCCTGTGTTTCATCTACTAAAAAAGAACAGCTGCCTAGGTTTTAGAACGCTATCTGGACTACTCAGAAGACTATGAATTTAAGATTCAGAACAAAGTTTTAGTTTGTTTGGTTTTCTTTGGGTTTTTTGGTCTTGTTTTGCTGTGGGTTTGTTTGATTTTTTTTTGGGGGGGGGTTTGATTTAGTTTTAATTTCTGATTCAGTCATGTCAGTTGGAATAAGCTGCCTGTGAAATGCAGGTAGTTAATGTATTAACTACGTAAATTCATTGGAAAAGGAAGAAAAGAAAGATTACGACTTTTTACTACCTACAGTATTACATATAATATCCTTTAGTTCCCTCAGCAAGATGTATGGACTTGAATCGTGTGGCTGCCAAATGTGCTGGTTAGAGGCTAATTGGAATATTTTAATAGACAAAGTTGTACTATAGGCTGTGAAAAGGAAAACATCATGATGTCTACTTCACTCATACGCTTGCTGGAGAATTGTTTGGGAACACTAACCAAAACAATAGATAAGTCAGTTGCTCTCTGTCGCTTGCGGGAACAGGAGCTGCTGGTGGGATCTAGCAGCTTCTGGGCTCTGGCTCCTCTGCTGATTAATCCTCACTAACCACTTTTCTTCTAACCCCCTTGGCCGATCCTCCTAATTTACCTTGCACGTAAGGCAAACCTTGGGGTAAGGTACAGGGGTGGGGAGAAGGTGGAAGGGTGGTTGGGAGCCCCTCCTGGGGTCTCTGATTTTTGGGAGGGGAGTTGTGTTGCTGTATTACCTTTTACTTGTATATTTCTGTAAATATTCTGTATATAGTGTAAATATCTGCTGTACATTGTGCAAAGCTGTAAATAGAGCTTCATCATTTAACTTCCAGCCGACTGAGTGCTAGTCTGGGTCATTTTACAAAGTGTGGGGGGGTGGGGAACTCCCAAACCTTCACACCAAACCAGAAGGCTGTGCTGCAATTCAGTGAGACTTGGACAGCCTGGAGGGTTGGGCAGGAAAAAATTTAATGAAATTCAGCAAGGGCAAGTGTAGAGTCTTGCACTTGGGAAATAACACCCCAGGGGTCAGTATAGGTTGCAGATTGACATGTTGGAAGGCAGAGAAGGGGAAAAGGATTTGGGGGTCCTAGTGGATGAGAGGTTGACCATGAGCCAGCAATGTGCTCTTTGTGGTCAGGAGGGCCAACTCCATTCAGGGGTGTATTAGTAGGACTGTGGTTAGTAGGCCAAGAGAGGTTCTTCTGCCCCTCTACTCTGCCCTGCTAAGGCCACATCTGGAGTTCTGTCTCAAGTTCTGGGCTTCCCAGTTCAAGAGAGCCATAGAACTGCTTGAGAGAGTCCAACACAGAGCCACAAAGATGATGAAGGGAATAGAACATCTCTCTTAGGAGGAGAGACTGAGTGAGCTGGGGCTCTGCTGCTTGGAGAAGAGGAGACTGAGAAGTGACCTCATCAATGTTTATAAATATGTAAAGGGAGAGTGCCAGGAGGATGGAGCCAGGCTCTGCTCAGTGATGTCTGATGACAAGACAAGGGGCAATGGGTGGGAGTTGAGGCATAGGAAGTTTCATGCAAACATGCGGAGGAATCTTTTCACTGTGAGGGGGACAGAACACTGGAACAGGCTGCCCAGGGCGGGTTGTGGAGTCTCCCTCTCTGGAGATATTTGAAACCTGTCTGGATGCATTCCTATATGATGTGGTACAGGTCAGTATTAAGTAAGCATTTCCATATAGCTTTATTAAAACTTTATGCAGCATTTATTTACAAGGTCTTGCAGTGACAGGACAAGGGGCAATGGGTTTAAACTGGCAGAGGGGAGATTTAGACTAAATGTTAGGAGGAAGTTCTTTACAGTGAGGGTGGTGAGACACAGAAACAGGTTGCCCGGGGACGTTGTGGATGCTCCCTCCCTGGGGGTGTTCAAGGCCAGATTGGATGAGGCCTTGAGTAACCTGTAGTAGTGGGAGGTGTCCCTGCCTATGGCAGGGGGTTGGAACTAGATGATCCTTGAGGTTCCTTCCAACCTTGCCATTCTATGATTCTGTGATTTTTTTCAATTTTATTTTTAATTAATTTAATCAATTAATACTGGGGGGCAGGTAGAGGTAGAGGGAGGAGGAGGCAGAGGGGAATATATTAAAAGCTCTGAAATCTAGAGTTTTATGAAATTTAAGGGTAACACCTAATGTCATCTTTCCCCAAGTTGGCTCTGTAGCTACAAACACTCCAATTAATTGTTTGCTCTCGTATGCAGCTTTAGGTGTAGACTCTTCTCACAAAATCCTTACTACACTTGGTTTTATCCAAAAAAAATCAATGATAGGATGATGTTTCTGACACCTGAGGTCATATCCCATCATGTTTCCATTTGCCAATCAATACTAGGATACATTTTACAGTGAAAAAAGTGTAAAACAGAATAAACCACAGCTAGGACACTGTAGAAATCATCTTCAGCATACTACCAATTACACAGGAGTAGCAGTTCCAGCTGGTGATTGGGTACTGTGTTTCAAAAGTAGACAGTGCAATCACCATATGCTCAGAGCAGTCAAGTCATGATGTTGGGACAGGTGATGTTGAAAGGGTAAAGAAGGATTTTTCATGTTTAATCAATAGGAGTAGAGGTCAAATACTATATATTTCAAGGGAAGAATTGAGATGTGATTTTAAGCTTATAATCATACCAATTAGAGACTGGATAAGGCTAAAAGGTGCTGAAAATGACACTGCAGTGTCACTCTGCAAGACAAAGTCGGTTTATGTTTAAAGAGTGCACACACATCGATGGCAAAGAACAATCCTTAAAAACAAAAGGAAGTACAACAATGGAAATAACTTTTGTTAGTGTCCCTGGCAAAAACAGCAACATACCCCAAATACAGTCACTGAAGGTGGTGTGTTTCATGTATTATTCAAGGGTGGTCCTTTGAATGACAGTATAGTTTCCCCATCTCTCTCAGTTCCTGACAAGTAAATATGAGTTTGAGAAGGGGTAATACGGACTAGGCCTTAAACCAACTAGAAAATCATATGGAAAGTGCTAAGGTGACTCACAAGCCTGCGCTTTAAAAGCCTTTCAAAATACAGTGCTGGCCTGCAGTTTCCATCAGCAAGCTCATCTTAGAAATATGTTAAAAATCATCTCTTTTCAAGGTGGACAAATTTTAATCTTGCTTTTCATCCTCTACAGGCAAATGTATGTACAACGTGTATATAGCACTTCAGTAGTTTTATGTCATTTTACTTCTCTTTTATACGGCAGACTACCTTTAATGCCATCATTTATTACTGCCTTTAGAAGTGTCCTCCATCCTGATAAACTCATAATTTTCCTTAACACTCACTTTTGGAGCTGTCATCTGTTCTTTGATGAACTGTATGTATGTAAGTGGGTAAGTTGAGATGAGGAATGTTGTTTTCTTTGTTTGGGAAGGTTTTCAGTACAATTTAGTGAAGCATAATGAACTCATCAAAGGTGGACTTAAGAGTTTCAAACAGCTATACATCTGGTCTAAGCAAGTTGTCCTTGTCCTTGATTTCACCGTGTGGTCAATGAAGGAAAACTGACATTTTCATGATGACGACAAACTGCTTTTTAGAGGTGCCTCTTACTAAACCTTGCCATCCATTCATTATTAGAAGCTTCAGCCATTAAAATTAGATACTTAAATTCATTAGCATTAATTCAGCTAACTATAGGAGGACTCACATTCTACTTTCCGCACTTTTACCTTGGACATATAACATTTCCTACATCTAGCTGGGGAATCAGCTTTGAACTGAGGCTGAGATTGCCTCTTTCATGTAATTTTTTGTTTTGTTAGTAATTTAATCAATTATTGACATTTCAGAATAGAGGGAGAGGAAATAACCAATTACAAAAATGTAGTCAGGAAGATACTATGAGAATTATTAATGAAGGGAATAAACTTTATTTTGAAGTCAATGTACGTCTGATTAATTAAATGTGCTTTTTCTGATAGATTTTAGTGGTATTTGTCACACACTTCCAACTCTCCTCCTCCTCAGTTCATGATTAGAGAGAACAGATCTATTAAAGGCATTTTTAAATTGACAGCTAAATCTATAAATGAGCTCTGTAACATATAAAAATATAAAAAAACCTGCATGTAAAATCCAGTAACATTATTTGCCCTGCCTAGATAGACACACACAGCAAAAAGTATACTATCAGTATTTTGAAGAAGACGTATCCAAACTGTGTAGTAATGCTCTGGGAAACAGTCCTTCAGTTAGCACTGAATGTGCAGTATCTCCAGAATATGAAGCCACATGCCCATGACCACATATCAACTCTCTGCTAAGCAAAGTAGCTTCTCCTTTGAGGAAAAGCTTATCAGCTGAAATGTGCTGCTATGATAAGGCTGCTACAATGTTCTGAGAATCTGAAGCATCTTCCACCTGTGCTGCTTTATGATGTATGTTTGTACAGCTTCAAGATAGCTCATTTCATGAGGAGGCCATCTTATCTGTTTCATTTTCAAAACCAGTATCTGCTTTTAGGAGTGATTAACAATCTGAATAACTCTTGAACACTCTGGAGTCGGTTACTAACATCTTCAAATCATGTCATCCTGGTCACCCCAAATACAAAAATACATCTCTGGATTTTCCTCTGCATTGAAACCAAAGGTTTTCTACAGCAAATATACAAGAGTTACATCAAAATCTCAACTGTTATAAATGCTATGTAGCACAAACTGGTTTTGCCTTTTTGCCTTCTGTTATTGAAACTGTACTCTTTCCCTACTTTGCTCTCTTCCGTTCTAACAAATTGATTTTTCCAACTTCACCTATACGAGAAACCGCATCACAGTGCAAACTGGAATATTAAGGTATAAGCAAGGTTATTTAGATGTATTCAGATCACTGGAGGATCAATAGCAGCTTTTATTTCAGTATCCAAACATAAACTGGTAGAAGAATGGGTATATAGCAACAAAAAGTCGCTGCGTGGTTGAGGGAATTTAATCAAATTGACCAGAGCTATGAGAGGCCCTCCAGGAACAGGACCAAGGTACATGCAGTAACAAGGTACTCTGTTTTATCCATTGAAAAGTCTTTGTGTCCATTTCCATTTCAGTAGTTGTATAATGACAGCACAAAAATAACTCAGTATTAATGAAATGGGGAAAAAAAGTAGTGAGTCGATTTGGGTTTAACTCCAGTAAGAGAGAGATATTGACAGATTGCTATGAAAAATAAATGGATGTGTTTTCAGATGCTACACCAGAGCTTTGACTTTTGTTATCTGGTTTTAAAAATGTGAAAATGTAAAAACTCAATTTCTTTTTTAATGTATTAAAATTAACATAAAAGAACTGGGTAAAATATTCCTTTTTCATTAGCATTTTGGCTATAGGTAAGGATGATTTGTCTGTTTTTCCAAAGAACTCTTTCTATGCCCTCTCTTTTTAATCTGTAAATCAGCATAGCATAAACAGAGTAATCTATTATAAAATTTCACCTTTGAAATAAAAGTACTTTACCTTTAACTAACAAACAGTTCTTACACTAATTTCAAGCTAAGAGCCAGAGACATAACACCATTGCCTTCGAAGTGACAAACTACTAAAGGTTAGAAATTAACTCAAAAGAGTACTTCACTATGGACTGGACGTCATCCCTGAAAACATAGTTAGCATCCCAGGAAAGTAATCAATTGTCTAACAAGTGATCAAAAACAAAAAGAGAAATAAAATTCTGTCAAGTTATATTACATTTGTATTATATTACTTTTGTATTATGTTACCTTAAAATGTCTTAAAGGAAGGGAAAAAATCCCCAAACCCACAAAAAAACCCAAAAACACCCCAATCAAACCTCCAAACAAAACCAACCAACCAGAAATACCCAAAGCAAACACACACACGCCAATAAGACAAACAGCACTAGAAGTACTTCAGATATTTGATTGTCACCAACTGACAATGTGTTGAGTTTTACAAACCTGTTGAGAATTTCTCTCCACCTGCTGCATGAGACTGTCCCAGCGCTGGGCAAAGTTTTCAAGACGACCTTCGAGCCGTTGAGCCACCGTTTTATTTTTCACGGCTACAAGGAGGTTTTGAACAAGCAACTTCAGTTTACCCATCATTTGTCTTTTTATTTCCAGATCTCCTTTTAGAATCTGTTAATGTAACAGGAACAGTGATTCATATACACACATAAAACCCCAAGGAAAAGCCAAAAACCAAACCCCTGGACTTAATAATCATAGAAGAAAAATCCTAAAAAGAGCATAATAATGAACTGAATTGACAATGTATAGGGGTATTTCAATTTGAAAATCCTTTTTGTAAATCTAAGACTAAGCATAATAGTTAATATTAACTTGAGAACCACTCATGTCTGAAAATTCTAGTACATAAACTAATAAAACCAAGACTTGAAAGACCGCCTAGGATGCCTTATGTCCTCACACACTCATTTGAGAAAATGAAGTTCTGTTTAAATAGAAGATTGCCTGTGAAATTCCTATTTACAGCAATCATAATTTACCTGTTTTAACAAAAGCATGGAAATCAATGCTTTCTTTCCTCTAAATGCATAATCAGTCATTTTTATGTATAAAGATAGCACACACTACACTATTTTCTTTACAAAGGGTCTAGTGCTGTAAGTCCACTTGCAAATCTAGGTCATGTGACAAGCTTTCCACTTTTATAAGCAGAGCACCATTCTAGGCCAGTGAGACCTACATTCTCTCCACAAAGGTGATGCACAGTGGAGTATTTTCTGAAGAGTGAGGTAAAGCACATGTCGAAGAGTACATTTTATGCATGTAACTAGATTCCTGAAATACGGTTGAGGTGTAGCTGTAAATGAACAGTAAAATCAGCATTTCACAACTTTTGAGACTTTAGATTTTTCAAGTTCAAGGAATGTGTAACAGGTTTCCCTGTAGGATAAGTACTTACTCATGCATATGTCTTTGCACATATATGTGTGTATATATATATATATATATATATATATATATATGTATGTATTCAGTTTCACACATGATATATACATCAATAGTATCAACAAATAAACTTTAAACATAAAATATTGATACTTTTAAGACATCCTAATGTTATTTCAGGTAATAAACTTCTGAATGAAGTGATGACCAAGAAAAACATCTGTACCTGTTGGTTTATTTGCAAGGGCATAGACCAATGTGCTCTACCCATTCCCAAATTGCAAAACAGTTACTCTGTTAAACCACATTGTGTGAGAGTGGGATAAAGACACATGCATCTAGACTTCTAAATAAGCAACAAGAACGTGAACTAGGAGAATGAACAATACATACAGCTAATTTGCGTAGATTGTCCAGCATCTCATTTTGATCTTTAAAGCCACTTGTATGAATTTTCCTCACAGCATCTTCTTTCTCAGTAAGCCATGCATCAAAAAGGCACTGAAAGAAAATTGGAGAATGAAAAGGCTTCAGTCAGGCCTTTCCTGGTACCATTTAAAAAAGAAATTTCCAGTTTGTAACTGCTAAAACTACTTACCTGTTCTTCTGCAAAGTGTTGCCATTTACGAAGAATGTCTTGCAGAAGGAACCATCGGTCTTCTGTCCATCTGCAGATGGTTGCCCACCGTTTTCCAAAGTGCTGGAAAGAAGGAAACACACAACAGAGGTTTTGGGGGATTGTTGTGTTTTTTTTTTTTTTCTTTTTTTTTTTTTTTTTTTTTTTTCCTTTCCCCCATAAAGCAGACTGATTTTCCTGTGGCATTACACATTTTTACATGAAAACGCTTTCTTAATTCACTTATCACAGTCATAAGCCCTGAAAATATTTCACATGTTCACACAGAAATGGATCTTATCATTACTCAAATTAAAGCCAAAACAGAATAGGAAAAGTGGTAGAGCCAAAACCAGAGAAGGTTTTGTTTCTCAAGACAGACAGGGATCTGCTGGAGAGAGTACATGGAGACCCAACAGGGTGATGATGAGGTTTGAGCATCTCCCCTATGAAAAGAGACTGAGACACCTGAAGCTCTTTAGTCTGGAGAAGAGAAGACTGTGAGGGGTGGGTGGGTGTCAAGTGGGGCAAATCTCTTTTTGGTGGTCAGCAGCAATAAGACAAGAGACGATGGATACAAACTGGAACATAGAAGGTTTCACCACAACATGAGAAGAAACTTGTTTACAGTGAGGGTGACACAGCAATTGAACAGGTTGCCTAGAGGGGTTGTGGAATCTCCTTCTCTGGAGACTTTCAAAACCCACCTGCGATGCACTCCTGTGCGGACTATGCTAGGTGAATCTGCTTTTGGCAGGAAAGTGGGACTCGATGATCTCAGGAGGTCCCTTCCAACCTCTAAAGTTCTGTGACTCTGTGAATTTGGCCTTGCCTAGGAAGCTGGGAGTAAACTTCATTGTTCTCTACAGATTTTTGAGGAGAGGGAGGTCAAAGCTGTATTATGGGGTGAGGGGGCGAGGTGTGTGTGTTACACTAGGTATTATGAAGGATTTCTTTACCGAGACAGTGATCAAACACTGGAATAGGCTTCATAGAGATGCCCTAAGTTTGTCAATGTTTAAGAGGCATTTGGACAATGCCTTCAACAACATGTTTTACATTGGTCACCCCAGAAGTGGTCAGGCAGTTAGATTAGATGGTCATTGTAGGTCCCATTCAACTGAAATTATCCTATTCTATTTATTAACAGTTCTTACTTATTTTGACATATTTTTATGAGGACTATCCATATATCACCTTAAAATCAAAAGATAGTATGCTGAATGATATGAATATATAATAACCACTGTCAATTACACTCTTGACTACTTTCCCTCAGCAGGGGAAAAAGCCATCAAGAAGCATTTGAATAAATTTAATTCAGATCTCCTTCTAACACAGACCTCGACTCCTGAAGACTGGGCAGGGCTCCAATTTGAGCTAGCTCACAAGAATCCTGAAGGGACCTATTGTCTGCTGGGTATAATTAGAGAAAAAGATACCTGCTTTCCTAGATTCTGTGTTACACAGACATTTCTCTGAGATGAAGATAATTTTGCATATTTTTGCTGGGAAATTAGTCAAACTACAGCACCAGATTTGCTCATATAATCCTTTAATTTTGCTACACTAAATACAAATTTGAGCCTTGCTCAGCAATTGCCATTTTGGTAAATCTCTGGATTGAGTTAATGGGAATCTGGGAGTCATAAATATAAAATGTCAATTTTCATCAGGAGCATGGGCAGAATGAGGCTCACAACATGTCACACAAGTATCTGAAGTAACCACTGTAATGTAAAAGCGGTTTTAAAATTGACACTCACCTAGGGTACTAGCTGTAATCTCTCAGACTACCCTAGGGCAACAGCTGTTTGTAAGAGAAGTGCTGTAATTGTGTTTACTTTTGTTTTTCCAAGCAAGGTTAAATTTTCTACGGGTAATTTGTTTCAGGGACACTTTTGGTTTTCATTCATTAACTGCCTCTTAAATACTTTTGTTTGATTCTTTGTGTTTTTCTTGTTTTGGGGGTTTTGATTTTGGGGTTTGGTGTTGTTTTTCATATACAATAAATCTGCAGCACTTCTATAGTATTCACATGAAGCTAGTGTACATTCTTGTCATCCTGTTAAAATCTGTAATTGATCGTTTTATGGTGTTTTTTTTTTAAATTGTTTTATGCTGATACATGTATAATTGTAGGCATTATATGCATATATGAAAATATTTCAGGAATTGTCATTTGAAAAAGGTTTTAAAACACAAAGACATAACTGAATTGCACCTGGTTGGAAAATACAGCCTTGACTATTACACAGCAACAAATTTCCACTCTTCCAAATGTGATGTTGACCACTATCTCACTCTTGTCAGTCCTATTAATCTCTCCTTTTTGCCAGAGTATGTTCTTGTGTTCTACTTTTAAAAGAAGTCAGACTAGCAGACACATAATCAAGCTGGGAACTTTGCTCCATTGTGCTTTTTCTCAAATACTCTCAGGGTTGTGCCTGCCAACACATTTTATCTTCTGTGTTAATAAGTTTGCAAGTGATGTGAAAAAATAAAAATAAATTGATTAAATTAAAAACAAACCCCCAAAACCCCAAACCAAAACCTATCCAAACAATCTCTCTGTATACTCAAAAAAGGAGATGTAACATTTTCTAGCAGGTGGACTATGCCAACTCAGTTTTGGGCATAAAAGTATGAAAGTTTGTACAACTCCCTTACATCCTAAATCCTATAGCTTTACATCCGTTTTCTGTTTGTCTGTTTTCTGATTGTTTGGGGCTTTTTTTGCTTGTTTGTTTTTATTAAGATCTGTAGTACTGCTACATACTCTGTGACTTCCAGAGCAATGGGATTATTGAATGTTTCTTTCTGATTCTTCTTTAAGGCACTGCAATTTCAGGAAGGAACAGAACAGGAGCTTCACTGTTCCACATGCTGCGTTGCAGGGTAGAGTGCCTCAGCAATCGCCTTTTGAGGCAATATGCATTCAAGGAATATACTTTTTAAATGACAGTAATAATTGAGCACACACAGTAACAGGTGCCTTCTCTACTAGTACAGTTATAAATGGTGTATTTCCATTGTGTTCCATTCACAGCCACCTTTTTTTTTTTTTTTTGTTGTTGCTGTTGTTATTTCTTTAATGGTGTAAAAGTATTGCAATAATGTCTGAGTTCTATTTCAGCTTGGACTCCAACATAGTCTAGCCACAGAAGATGCATGGGATGCAAATGCTACCTTTGAAACCAATGTAATAATAGGGGGATGCAGCTGTACCACCTGATGTGCTTCTACTTGTCCAGATACCTTTCTGAAGGTATGCAAATAAATTAAATGTATGTAAAGCCACCAATCTTGCAGTTGTTTTTTGGTGCTATTTAAAAATCTCAGTTGTATATCTTCCAATTCATGAAGTACAGTAAATACCAAATATAACCAATATTTTTCCCCTTTTTTTGTCATATTTTACTACAGACCTCTTTCAAGAGCCTACTGCTTGCCAGCATAGAACAATGGCCTGGTTGCATCTGTTCCCATTAATTTTTTTATATAATTTTAATTTTCTTCTCTTTCCACTCCAGTTATTTTCATAGTTCTGTTTAGCTTCTGGAACCATGCACTTGCAAGGGATCTGCTTTATCCCACTGAATAGAATACAAGGAGCTGGCAAGGAATTCTGAAATGTTAAGACTGTATGGACAGGTATATGACAATTCTAACGCTGAAGGTGAATTTAAAAGGAAGTAATAATTGGCAGATCAGGAGAGGCTGAATTGTCACCTTGGCTGGCTAGTGCTTTCTGACTTGCAGTAAAGAAAACTGAGGATTAGTTCTGAATGGTAGTGCTCAGCATCTAAGTCAAATATGTACTACATACTTACTGATATCAGTACTAGTACCAAAATAATCTAAACTCAAGATAATGCACAAATATCTGTCTACGCTACATCTATACCTTCCAACTGAATGTACTGATGGTTTCTCTAGAGGAATCTTTGAGTTTAATGATTAAAAAACCCTGAAATCTCTTTATTTCATTGAGTAATGATGCAAAACAACAGAAAAATAGTTTCTGGTTTTCGAATGAGAAAAAGAGAAAGAATTTTGGTTGTACTACTGCCATATCTTAAGCAGTGATCCTGGAGATGTGACCACCAGCAAAGTCAGTCAGATGATATTCTCCACTGGATCTCAACACCAGTTATTCATTTAAGCTCATTCAGAGGTTACAGTAATAGTATTTCAATAGAAATAATACAATAATAATAATACAATACAAGCAGTTTTATAAAGATAGAGGTGAGAGGCTAAATTTCCTTATGATTGATTTCCTTACAAATTTGACAATTTTTTTTTTTAAGATATTGTTTGGTCTAATCAGAAATGTATCTCCAATGTATCATTCTTCTAGAAATACACAACTAATTGTATTTAGAAAATAGAATATATAGAAGGTTTCATCTGTGGCTGTTTAGGCTTTGGGTCAAAATATCATAGAATCATAGAATCAACCAGGTTGGAAGAGACCTCCAAGATCATCCAGCCCAACATATCACCCAGCACTATCAGATCAGCTAGACCACGGCACTGAGTGCCTCATCCAGTAATATAGAAGAGATTGGCATTGCAAGGCTGTTGCTGCTATGTTCTCCCGATGCTAGAACTCTAAAAAGTCTTGGCATTCTCAGTGATGAATTGTTGTTAAAAATTATGTATAATGAAAAAGATATACATTTGAACAGAGAAATTAAACTAAGGACAGAATGAGATGTTTCCCTTCATTTCCTAGGAAACACATTCACTAGAAACTAAAGGAAAGGAAATGACTTTCCCCAAAAAGTGTTAGAAAAACTGATATGTTCTTAATATTTTTCCATAACCCTTGTCTACAAAAATATAATTCTGTACACATTCACTATTTGAGTTTGCATACTTTTTAGAAGTCCTGTTTCAGTATTATTGCCATCAAAAGACACACATCTCAGGCATTATTGAAAATGAATGTGCCTTTAAGAACTTGTCAGTGAATAATGACACTTTGGGTTACTGTAAAACTAAAATACACCACATATAACAAAATTTTTAATAGTGCTCTCTCTGCTGAATTTTGTAGATTTGTAGATACAATATACTTCTACTTAGCTACAAAAGAAAATCATGTTGCTTCTGTCAGGAGTAATGAAACACAGTTAAGAAATAAAACACAAGTGGCCTTGAATAGAAAATACAGGTTAATTTTGGAGGAAAGAGGGGAAAAAAATGCTCTCAGATACTTGCATTTTTCCATCTAAAAAAAAAACATTCTACAAGAAATACTGAAGATCTCCTTCCAAAATATCTCTTGAGATATACCCAATGCTACTAATAGCTCATCTTCAACTTTGTTAGCACTTAGCGCCACCAATAGCTTTTTCTCCAAGCGGCAGAAGTCTAGTCATTACCTGAAGCTGCTCTTCCAGTGCAGCAGTAGCTCTGTCTCCACTGTTTTCATCCACCACCACCACCATGTGGGTCAGAGAATTCACCTTGACTTGTTCCTGTTCCAAATCATCTTGAAATGCCTAAAATGAAAGCATACAAGAAGAAAATAGATACTAGTATAGCAGGTATCAATAGTCTGCAATTTTCAAGTAGCCAAGAGATTAGATTTCGTGCTCCATATGACGTATTTTAGTTTTTCAAAAGTTATTAAAAAAAATATGCAAAACTACAGATTTTCATTTAAAAACTGCACATCATCTTGAGCTTGGCACCGCTACAACACAAATAACACAGGATGAAAGGGCTCAGGAGATGAACTCAGGATTAGGAAATACATGCAGCACTCTTGTTGCATTTATTGCTGAAACCAGGAAACAAAGTGAGAGAACCCTTCATAATTTGCAAAATGTCTAAAAATACTTTCTTGCTCATTTAGATTCGGTACTCAGTTCCATATTCAAGCAGGACAATCTTTTGCTGAGAAATAGTAAAATACTAAAAGTGAAGAAATCTTGCTGAAATCTGCAAAAATTGATATTTGACTTGATCATTAATAATTGAATTAGTCAAATCTCTACAGCTCTTCACATCTCTGTGACCCTTCCACAATTTCCCAGGCCTCATAAAATAGATCAAATCAGTTGTTCCCTCCCTCCCTTATAGAGAAATGCAATGGGAAGTCTACACACATTCACTCTTCAGATGATGGTTTACAGCATATTCACTACACATTTTACCTACACCTTTTTGACCTGCATGCTGTTGTTTGTTAAAAAGGCCAAAACCATCTCAGCTTCTGCCAGGCACTAGGGAACTCAGTATTTGTTCATTCCCTTGCTAAAATGCAGCAAGAGGACAGGTGACGAAGATGGAAAGAGGATATCCTAAAGAAGCTTAGTACCAAAACATCAAGGCACAGAGAAGACAATATTCAACTTCTTTTCTGTCATGGATTCAGTTGAATCTGTGGCTGAATACTCAATACCACGGTGCTCTCATGCCAGCTTCAAAATCAAAGTGCTGAATGGAGCCAAGTATCATGGGACTTGAAGTTCAGATTGTAACAAGAGAGGCAGTTGCTGCTTCCAGTTTCCAGTTTCAGAGTGTTGGTCTTTTCCGTTGAGTTGGTTGCTGCATGCTTGGGTTGGAGGAACTGTTTTATCACTGTTAACTGCTTCTACTTTCACTACTCACTGCACTTTTTTTGCACGTAGGCTGAAGTAATTGTGCATGGTATCATTTCCAGCAAAACCCTTTATCTCAACACAGAGATTTTTATACCTGTTACTTTGCCTCCCATCTCTGTGTGTGTGTGTGGACTTGTAAGAGCAGGTTTTGTTAATCCCATAACTTTCATTACTCATCTCCACCATTAACTTAGTGTATAACTAACCAAAAATATATTTTTTAACCCACAATAATTAAGCACTGTTTTAGATTACTGGGTTTTGCATTGTATTTCTTCAATAAAACTGGAAAGAATCCCTCATTCTGTTCCTGTAAAAAAAAAAAAATCAACCAAGATATTGTGGTAGTAGGGTCATATCTTAAGAGGCATCTAAGACCATATCCAGTCCCAAGCACTTTTAATATCTCTATAACTAGCTTCAAGCCAATGGAAGAATGTGAGAAACCAAAGTGCTGGATTGTGTCTTCAACAGTTCATCAGAATGTATTCTAGTGATTGGTATACGACAGTCAGAGTCTGAAAAATAACAGGGCTAACAATCTATGCCTTGTTACAACAGAAACCTTGACAGTACTACAAACTATCTTGATTTTTCACCATAATGATTTTTTTTTTGTTGCTTTTTTTTGGAGTAATTCACTTAGGTATGAAGAACAAGCCTTTGCTGAAGGTTAGGTCATATATTTTAAACCTCTTCAGTAAAGCATCTTCCTTTTCTTTGAAAACTTTAAAATAAAATGTGATGTAGCTATAAGAACTAGGAAAAGGATTCACAGACTAGTTTATTTTAAAGGTATAAATTCCATAATTTAACACATTTCAAAGTTTAAATTCCTTTCATGCCTGACTACCATTTGCTTCAGAGAATTAAACTGTAAGTTCCCAGGGATAGTGATGCACACCAACATGTTAGAACAATCCCTGGAATTCAGACTTCTCAGTATTTTGTGACCAATCAAGGAAGAGGAGGCACAGCACTCATGGATCAGCCCATAAAACACAGTTTGTTTCCCCCAGGATCAATTTTCTTTTTCAGCCATACCACAATAAACACAATGCTCTGTAAGCCTACAGCCAATGAGAAGGTGACTTTTAATTCTTGATTCATGGGTGTCTGACAGCATGCTGGAACAAAACCAGATTTAGTAATGCTCTGCAAGTGCAGAAGTGGAGAGCACTTTGGAAGTGGGAGTCTTGCAAGCAGTATGAAAGACTTGAAAATTCAGGGAACTGATGAAGTCAGAAAGTTGAGTTGTTTAATAATCACCAGACAGATTCAATTTGCTTTGAGCTAACGGGTTGTTCTTTGTACCTAAAGTATCTATTTCTACCATGAAATTTACTATTGTCACAATTGTTTGTGTACAGAAGCTTGCTGAAACAGGGATTTACTGAAGGCAGACTCAAGACTGGAGTATGCTTTGTTTGGGTGATTTAAACTGAAGTTTCTAACAAGTATCCTGAGCTCACAGAGAAAGCAAATTTTGAGAGACTTGTAACATGGAGATAGATGTTAATGCATGTGGATAGCAATAATAAAACTCGATAAAACTCCACAGTTCAGTTAATTCCTATTTATTGGTAACAACTTACGAATGAGGGCAATCTGTTGGGGCGATCTGTTCTAGTGGGAGGTGTTCCTGCCTATGGCAGGGGGGCTGGAACTAGATGATTTTTGAGGTCCCTTCCAACCTAAATCATTCTGTGATTCCATGATTCTATGACTTTGACAATCTACTTCAAAATACCTACCTAGGACATCCAAGACCCAAAGACAAATCCACTCCTGATATCTGAGCAATTAAGAAGTGTCTCATTTGACCCTTGCTATTAATTTGAAGTACTGAAAAGTGCTAACTAAAAATTTTCCACAGTTTGCAGTAAAAACATGACAAATACCTGAGCACCTTAGATTTTTTTTTTAGGAAAGCTAATGAAACTATAAAATTTGCTAACTACAAATTATATAATAGTAATAATGTGGAACAATAAAGTCAGTTCAATTAAAAGTACCTTATATGGTTTAGTATAAGACTTCTAACAGTATTCTGCTTAGACAGCTCATTAGTCCTAAGATGTTTATTGAAAAGCAGCTTTCTCCCTTGATAAAATTATAAACAACGAATACTTGCAAGAGTAGACAAAATACATAAGATACTGATGCAAAAACCCATAGTTCTTTACTGAAATGTTTGACTGTTACTCTAAAATATGTTGACTATACCAGATTTCTTATTAGAACTGTCTTCCTTAATAATGTCATGAAAACATATAAAACTTTTTTGTATTTCAGTCCACTCAGAAGAGTTTTTTATACTATCAAGGTATTGACCAATGCCCTTCAGAAGTCCAGTGTGGAGGTTTTATTGATGTCCCTCCTGGCTTCACTGTATATTGAAAACTCTATAATTTCATGGTCACTGGACCCCAGGTAGCCTCCAACCACCACATCTCCCACCAGCCCTTCTCTGTTTGTGAACAGTAGGTCAAGCAGGACTGCACTCCTGGTAGGCTCATCTAACAGCTGAGATAAGAAGTTGTCCTCCATACACTCTAGAAACCTTCTAGACTGTTGCTTCTCTGCAGTGTTAGGAGTCCCAGCAGATGTCTGGCAAGTTAAAGTAGTCCACAAAAACAAGGGCAAATGATCTTGAGACAGCCTCCAGCTGCTTAAAAAATAATAAATCAAATTCTTCTTCCTGGTTGGGTGGTCTATAACAGACTCCAACAAGGATGTCAGCCTTAGTACTCATGTAATCAATATCTTTCAGGTACTTTTTCTCTAATTACCATTTCATAATTACCTGTTCCTTTAAAAATACTTATATTTAATGTTATAATATGTTTTTAGCTACCAAACCCACAGGCTGAAATGCACTGTCTCCTCACAGGGCAAGAACAGATAGCAGAAACAGTGACAGTAGGCACAGAATTTGTATTCTTCAACAGAACTCCTTAATCACAATGCAGGAAAAAGTCTTTAACACAGAAGTTCTGCTCTCTGGAGCCTGAACTGGTACTGTCACAGGATATATCAAACCCTAAACTCTCTCAAGATACTATGGAACTCAACTATTTTGAACTACCAATGTAGAAACATCAATGAGTTATCACAGAGTAAATCTCCATGACCTCACAAATCATCTGTGTCCAATACTTTTCTTTGTCCCCTTTATCAACATCACCATGCATTATGGATACATCTACATTTCTGAAGTTAAGTTAATATGAAGTTAGGTAATTTAAACCAGTAAATTAAACAAAGGTTTTACAGATTATAAGGTTTTTCTCTTTTTAATTCTTAATTATTTCAATTAAAGAATTACCTCCATGGAATGTGGAAAAAAAAAATGTAGCCAAATTCTCTCTTACATTCCATTTACTAGTTTGTTATTTTTCATTAATTAAATATAAAAATATATTATTATATTTATACAGTTAGAGTCTATTTCATATTGTTGTGCAGTTACATATTCATAGTCCTGGTAGTCCTGACAAGATTATGCAGTCTAATCAGGACTGCTGTACCACTACTACTAGAAAATGAAAGAGGGAAAAGAAAAAGGCAACATGAAAAGGAAAACAACACAGGTATTAAAAATCAGAGATATTCTTATTGCATTGTGTAATAAAAGGATGTTACTGTTGTCTTACATATTCTAGTACATTGTTTATATCATAAAAAAATAAATTACATGCTTTTAAATTGGGATAAGAGTCAGAATTGCTATAATATAACTGTACAAAAACTCAGTAACTGTACAAAACAATATTAACTCAATAGCAATAATGGATACTAATAAAACTCCACAGTTCGTTTAATTCCTATTTATTGGTAACAACTTACGTGACTCTGGCATAATCTACTTCAAAATACCTACCTAGGGCATCCAATACCCAAAGACAAATCTACTCCTGATATTTGAGCAGTTAAGAAGTGTCTCATTTGACCTTTGCTATTAATTGAAAGTACTGAGAAGTGCTAATACTAAAAATTTTCCACAGTTTCCAGTAAAAAAAAAAATTACAAATACCTGAGCAGCTTAGATTTTTTTTTTGAAAGTTAATCAAAATACTAAATTTACTAACTACAAATTGTATAATAATAAAGTGGAATAATAAAGACAGTTCAATTAAAAGTACTATTTCATGATACTGTGCTGTGTTCTAAAGGCAGGATTAGAAGTTTCAAAGTGACAAACACTAGGTTTGGGTTTTATGCCTTTGGAAGCATACCTTATGCTCTTCTACTTGACGCTTTAGGTCCTCTAGATCTGGACCTAAGGGGTCCAAATCGATTTTTTTTGTCCTTTCTTCTGTTTTGGTCAGCCAGTCAGCTAACTGGGCTAGCTGTTGATTTTGCAGATCCATTAGGATTTTATGTAAACTGTAAAACAAAGAAATAATAATAATTTCAATATATACATGAAAGAAAACAACAGGCAGAAATATCTGTCTTGTATACTTGCATATGATTTCGATGAGACTGCATCTCAACATAGAATAAAAAAAACCAACCAGGTAATTAAAAATTTGATGGAACATTTTTGATTTGAGCATATTGTTTTCAAACTTTTAGAATCTGTGTACTTGATGCCACTTGCATATATTGTCTGAGGATTTCTGACAGTAGTAGTAACAACCACAGGAAGATGAGTCAAATCAGGCTCTCTCTAAGGAGAGGTGGTAATGGAAGAAAATGTGAACGGCAGTCTGTGAAACAAAACAAGAGTGTAAGCAGTGATCAAGCAAATGCTAAGGAGGACGTGGAGATGAAGATATCTTCTAATGCAGAACAGCGGATACAGAAAAATGGAGAAACTGCAGGCAAACCCTGAGGTGAATTGACTTTAGAGAAACCAAAACTTACAAGTAAACTGTAAAAAAAAAAAAAAAAAAAAAAAAANATTTTAAAATAAGGTCTTAATTACACCTGTTTCTCAAATAGTACCTCAGTGGTCCCAGATGTTACTGAGAGTCCAACCTATCACCTAACCTTTCTCAGTGCCTCATCCAGCCTCCTTTTAAATACCTCCAGAGATGGTGATTCCGCCACCTCTCCAGGCAGCCCAGGTGTATATTTTAGTGTCTGAGTCTTTAGTGATATTCTGAACTAAGTTATTATTTAAAAAAAAAATTAAAAAAATAATATATGTATGTATGTATGCATGTAAAAAAAAAGCAAGAAATTAAATTGTATAGAAAACCTGCTAAGAATTTATGAAAGCCAAGATACAAATATTTATTGTATCAAATATAATATATAATATACAAATAATTATTATATTGAATACTGCTGTTGTTCTGTAGCAACTTTAAACAGAAATATTTTTTTAAAAAGATCGTTTAACCACAGTTGATTCTTAAGCAAAAGAAGGTTTCTTGTTTCTTCCCATTCTCCAGGTGCTTCATGATTTTCAAATGACTTCTACAAACATGTGATAGAGGTTTTAGCACTTACTTACATACCCCTCATGAGATTATCATGAGCACTGTTTATAGTATGGCCCTCATAAGTTTCAAACGCAAAATGCTTTTTCATTGAATTGAATGTGTTTTATTAGTTGTGGAATTCTCCATAAAGCACTAAATTGCATTAAGGTTTCCCCTGCAGTGGTATATTTATCACTCTGAGATGTTTTACTACAGAGAATCCCATTTGAGAAAGGACAGGAGGAAGAAATGAAAAAAAAACCAAACAAAACCAAAACACCCCAGGCCTTTTTGCTTCAGCATGCTAATGTATTGCTTGCTAGAAGACTCAAATACTTTGAATACATAGTGAATAGGAGGGAAATCCAATTTGGGCTGCCTAACACAAAGGCAGTGCTGTGTTCCAAAATTACTCTAATGTTTTGACCTCCTAAATTATCCTTTCTCTTATACAGCATCCTTTATCAGCATGTCTTTCTACTCTGTTGATTGCTTGGTTTAGTTTCCCAGTGCTGTAAACAGTACAACCTTTTGTTATATTTCCTGTTACCACTACAGCAGAGGGCAGGGAGCCTTGCTTTTCTCATCTCCAGAAAAAACATGTCTATTTGGATAAACATGTCACTGTTGCCTTAAGGACAAGATTACAGCAATGTGCTCAAAAGACTTTGCTTTGAGCTGAAGCAGGAGATAGATCGGAGAGTTTAAACTGTGTAGAATAACCCAAAAATATATTGCACTGTGGTATGAAAGCTGTTCATAATCTAAATTTAACTGAATTTAACACAGAACTACTTTAATAAGAAATTAAATAGTAGCACAATACTCTCTGTGAAGACCTTATCATTTTATGTGTTCTGTTGATTTCATACCACCCAGATATGACATTTCAGAAAATACTAAACCGTTCAGTTCCCCAAGCAATGACCTATAGCTGCATCCGCGAGATAAGGTTAACAATTGGTGTCAAAGGACATTTTAGAAGATAAAGTAGCACTCATAGGGGTGATTGCGTGTGTTGATTTAAATGAAAATAAACAGGGCAAACAAGACCTGCCTAGAGTAAACCACCATTGAGTTTTCTCAGCAAGAAAGTATTAAAGCTGTAGGAAGTTAAGTTGAAACATCTGAAGCCCAGTGAAGATTTTATAGACTGTCAGAGATAAACAATTTCAACATTTGGTGGCAAGCTGAAAAGAAATGCTTGCAATTGCCAAGAACACACTGCCAAAACCAAACAAATGAAACAAAAAACTCCACAGCAATGTTATACAATTATTGAAAATCACAGTTTAATCTTTAATATTGTATGCAGTTTTGTTCTCACTAAAATCCAAAGAGATAAGGTAGATTTAGAAAATAAAGAAGAGCAAACCAAATCACCAAGTAGAAGTATTTATGGAGAGACTAGAGGTAGATATACATTGTGGGTCATCACTTCTAACACAGTAAGTAGAGAGAATCACTTAAGCTGCCAGTGACAAAGAAAAATATGACAATCCTCTGAAACGTAGCACTCATATTAGGTGAAAGTCCTATGCAATTCACTGTCAAAGGATGTCATAGATGCTAACGAGTCCAAGAGGATATTGAATAAATAAATGTAAGAAAAAAAAAAATTTTAAAAAAATCAATGACAAGTTACCAAACATACAAAACTACTTCCACCTCAGAAAGTTACCTCAGGAGAATTCTATGGAGAAGTTCATAGCACAAGACATGCAGTATTAAGTCAGAGCGATGATTTATACAGCCCAGTATTTGACGTTCAAAGTAATGTGCATGAATAACTTTTGTGGTTTAACCACTCTTTGTGATGCAAAACAAAGTACTTCGCTATGGGACAATCAGAAGCTCCTACCTTCATAAAGTTTCTTTTACTAGACAGTAGGATGGAAAAAAATAAGACATAGAAATGTGAAAAAAAAAAGCTTCAAAGAGTAATGGTACTAATAAATAGATTCCTTTTTTAACTTTACAGTGTATTTTGACTTTAAGCTGTAGGACTTGCCCTTTGAGTAGTATAATTTGTCCTCAGATAAAGCTATGACAATATTTCCTGGAAAGTTAAGCTCCCACTTACTATTTTTATGGGATTATCTTTTACACTTCTTAAAAATTTAATCTCTTTTCCTTCTGTATCTTGGTAAATATTATTTCCTTTGTAAAGAAATATTGTGCAATAGTTGTTGAAACGATCAGAAAAAAGTAAGGTAGGTTGTACAAATTTTGTCTAAGGTGTTGGTTTCCAAGTTGTTGACACTTCCTGATTTGTTCAGCATGTCCAGTCCCAAAGCAGTGTGCAAGTTTGAAAGTTATTATACAGCAAATTTCTTTTAAAAAAAGATCTGATGAAGTTTTGATTTTTCAGTAGAGTTGAAAAAAAAAAAAATCCCAACTGTTACTTAAGTTCAGAATAGTTTCGGTAAAACTCTATGTAGTATTTTACCTGAAATATTACTTACTTGCTTTGCTTTTCCATACTTGCTACCCTGAGACTTTCCCAACGAGAATTAAGTAGATTCATTTGTTCTTGGATTTCATTTTCTTCATCATCTGAAAGTTTTCCAGATGCTAAAAGTTGACTTCCAACTTGTAAAACATTGCCAACACGTCCTTGGTGAGCTGTTAGCTCCATCATGAAACCCTGACAATGAAAATAAAGTCCAGTTTTAAGTTTGACTCTTTAGAATTAAACAGATTTGGAGAAATATCTTCGAATCCACCACTTCCAAAGCAGGAATTTCAATTTCACTTTTAATTTTCTCAATGCTCTTCTCGAATCTAGTAACACAAACTACAAATAAATGCTTTCACTTTTTGCATGGGGTAAAAAGTTGTGTAGTCTGGAGAACTGAAGGCTGAGGGGAGACATTCTCACTCTCTGCAACTACCTTCCTGTAGCAAGGAAGAAATGAGATGGTTGAGAGATAATGTCCTCCAGTTGCACTAGGATTGTTTAGATTAGATATTGAGAAAAACTTCTGCACCAAATGGGTTATCAAGCATTGGAACAACCTACACAGGGAAGCTGTAGTATCATCATCTCTGCAGGTATTTAAAACACATATAGATGAAGTGCTAAGAGACAAGATTTAACGGTTAATGTAGTAATATTAGGTTTAAATTCTCCAAATCAATTTGGAAGAAAAACCACCAAAACCCAAAACCAAAACAAACCAAACAAAAAAACCTCAAAACCCAAGGAATAATCTAAGCCAGAAATAACTTTGTTTTGTATTTTTTTACCTTATAGGATACAAGAAGATAAATGATTACTGAAGGATTATTATAAACATATACCTCATGAGTGTGAAACTGTTCTTTGACAACTTCTACATCATTGGATATTTCTCCTTGTGCTTGTAATGCATCTTCAGCAGAGAGAAGCCATGTGAGTACTTCTTCCAAAGCAGTTTGGTAGTTTTCAAGATCCATTTCAGACCTCATCCGGACGGTGCTAAATGTCTTCTCTTCAACGGTTTCTAAAAACTGATCAAACCCAAAATTCTAAGAATAATGCAAGCAGCATCTGCTCAGACAATTCTACAAAGGAACAAATGGAATGGCATTGTCTAGCTTACAACCTAGCTTTAAAACAAACAAAAAAATTAAGGTAACTCATGTGTGAAAACACTTCTTAGTATAAAATCAGTTAACTGACCAATATCAGTTAAAAATGAAGGAAAGAAACAAATCTCTTAGTAAGTCAGATATTTCAGATATTTTAAACTAAAATTCAAAATTCCTACCAGTTATTTTGAAGGTTGAAGATATTTAAATTATGTGTGTAGAGTGTTTTGATACATGCTTTCCCCCCCCCCCCATAAATACTTTGATTTTTTTATTTCTACTTTAATGTTTCTTATTTAATTATTTTCCCTTTGAAATGACAGAGATTAATTTCTTACAGCAGTTAGTAAAATAAGATCATCAAAAAGGCAGCAAGTTACATGCTGGCAGCGCAGGGAATCTATGGAAAACACAATAGAAAAAGGAAAAACAACCCTTCACACTGCATGCAATGCTAGGCTTCAGCAACCCAAAATCACTCATTTTGTGAAAATCATTCTAGAAAGTTCAAAAAGCTCAGAAACCTCATGCAAAATCATTGTTTTCTTTCTTAAAACAAACAAAATTGCATTACTGTTGATTTCCCTTTCCCACAAATGCCATCCTTGTATTAATTCTTTAGGTGCAGGTTGACTTTTACAAACATGGAATTCACACTTCTACTGTCTTAAGGCAAGAGAAATCAACCAGAAGTGCTTGCTGATTAGCATGGCAGTACAAAATAAGGAGAAAACATAAGCGAGAAATGTAGGGTTGATACAAAATATAACATCCCATAAGTTTTTTAACAAGTTCTGAATAAGCTTAGTGTAGTGATTTAAGGATTATTGGAATATTCTAATAAGAGAAATTGGTACTTTCCTTAAAGTTCAGTGCAGAACAAGAGAAATTAGATCATTTCTGGGTAGGTACAATCCCAAGCACAAATACAGGCTGGGTGGTGAATGGCTGGAGAGCAGCCCTGAGGAAAAGGACCTTGGAGTCTGGGTTGATGAAAAGCTCAACATGAGTCTGCAGTGTGCACATGCAGCCCAGACAGCCAACCGAGTCCTAGGCTGCATCAAGAGAAGCGTGGCCAGCAGGGCAAGGGAGGTGATTGTGCCACTTCCCTC